>JANBPO010008741.1:0-283932 GCA_024336825.1 Amorphophallus titanum
AGCGAAAAACCCTGAAGACCCGATCAGGGCGCCCGGAGTGCCGAAGTGGTCCGTAAGTGATCGAAAAGCTATCCTGTAGGGATGAAAATTTTCACAGTGGTTTCCCACTCAATGAAGACACTTCATACAAGTGCAAAGCAAGCCCAAAAGGATGATATCTAGTGCTGAAGGCGATATCGACGAAAAACTCGAAAAGTCTGCTAAACACGCGCGGAATGTCAAAATAGTCCATAAATGGCCATAAAGACGTCCAGTCAAGGCAAAAATGTTTAGAGGGATAGACCACTCGATGAAGAAATCCCATGTGGCTCTAAAACAAGCTTGGCAGCACAAATTACAGTGTCGAAGGCTGAATCAGGGCACAATTTGAGAAAATCTGTACGGGTTCGGCACGTGCCGAAAATCACCGAAAACCCCAAATCAGGGCCTTAAAGTACATTCCTGGGCCACTTAATCAACCCAAGGGCTACTCTAGACTACAAGCCCTCACCAGGTCAATTTCGGGGTAAAATGTCAAAATTACGAAAATATCCCTCACTGAATCGGTGGCGCCTTGGGAGGGCGATTCAGTGGTGATTGATTCGGTGGAGTTCAAGTCTCCTTGTGCTTGAGTCGGCGGCGCCCTTTGTAGATGAGTCGGTGGCATCCATGGCAGAGGTGGGCCGGTGAATCGGTGGCGCATCTGTGTGGTGGGCCGGCGATTCGGTACCGTCACCACCGACTCCCCTACTCCTAATTCATCTATAAAAATGGGCTTTCGCCCTCGATCAAACAGAGAGCAATAGAGAAGATATAGGAGAACATAACTAAAAAGAGAGGAACATATAGAATAGAAGATATAGAAGAACAGAGAGAAAGAGTGAAGGAGAGAAGAAGGAGCAGAAAGAGGTGCGTTCCGGTCTGCGAAGGGGGAATAGCCTTTGTTTTTGTCTTTCTTCTTCTTTACTTCTTTCTTCTCGAAAGTCTGTATTTCTGAACTCTCTCTCCCCTCTGCGATTGCATAGAAGAATAAATGATCTTATCCATTTTAGGCGAGACCAGGACGGACTCTTCCAGCCCTTCTCGTCCTCCCCCTATTCTACCTCTGTCTTCGACACTCGAGGATTGAAAGGGGAAGCAAGAGTTGAGCGAGACCTCGGCTCCGTCGAACCAGGTTCTCCCTATAGCTTGCAGGTCAGGTCTGCCATCGGAAAGGCCATCCGGCGTGCGAGATCAAGACAGCTACCCGGGGCAACAAGGCCCCCAGATGTCATCAGGTGTCATCTGACCCTGTTCTCAGCCAGACCACAGGGGTTCGGTCGTGAAGCAAGATGTTGGTCATGCTCCTCAAGCCCCTCCTCAGCATAAATCCCAGCCACCGCTACCACAGGGGTCCGGTCGTGAAGCCAGACCACAGGGGTCGGACACCGGCACCAGTACACCAACTCAACAGGGGAAGCCTTCCCTGCCACCGTGGCTAAGGCATCAAACCGCGCACATGTCTTCAGACACCGGCACCAGTGCACCAACTCAACAGGGGAAGCCTTCCCCGCCATCGCGACTAAGCCATCAAACCGCGCATACGTCCTCGGACACTAGTACGAGTCAACTGGTTCCCGGTAAACTCCCACACCAACCACGGCAAAGGCAACAAGTCGAGTCCACATCTTCGGATGCCAGTCCCAGCATCCCTGCTTACCAGGAACTACCACTCGAAGTCATCGAGCAGGCGATTAATGCTACCTTCCAACTACAATAATCGAAAGGTGCCTGGATTGAGATTCGAGCAAAGAGGAGTCACCGACCTTGCCCGGCCAGCTCATCGGCTCGATGGTATCCCCGAGTGGACCTGTCAGCTCTGGTTCCAGTGCCTCCTCCTCCTACTCCCCTGGAGACGGCCATCGCCAAGAAATAGGAAAGGAATAGAAGGAAGAATTTCAAAAGGCGGCTCAAGAAGCAAGCCAAACAAGAGGCTACCTTGCAGTCCCCAGCAGAGCCGCCTCTCCAGAGGTTACAGTGGCTCATCGACAACTTGGAGGAATACATTCCTCTTCGCCCTACCGGGCCCATCCCACTCTTGTCGCTAGACGACCTGTGCTTGTTGATTGCTGGCTTAGGGTCCCGTGTCTCGACCGGGTTCGTCCCGCGTCAGATATCTTCAGAGTGCCACCAAAAAATAGCTTAAGAGCCCGACATGTGCACACGGAGGCAATACTAGGCAAGTAAGGTACCATCGCCAATAAGAGGGTGTGCCCGAGCCACCTTGAGAGGACAAAGAGCCGCCCCCCGGCTAAGGATGCGGGGTTGAGTTTGGAGGTCATGGCCCGCTCGGAACTGCTTTGGAGACCACTTCCCCAATGAACCCATACTCGACGGAGTCGAGTTCTCCACACCCTGGAGGTATGATGGGGACATCTCCAGCCCTTCCACATTTTTTGAGGCTCCTGGTGATCGCCAGTAGTACTACGTCTTGCTCGCCACTTTATTTCGTGTCATATGATATATTTTTCATTTTCTTATTTGAGTCTTATCATGTAATTTTCCTTTAATTTGAGTCAAGTACCTAGGTTTGTGAGTCATTTACTTAGGTTATGTGTCTAATGGGCCCAATTCAGTGGGCTAGGCTCAGGGACGCCCTCCCTTGGACTGCTCTGGTCATTTGCTTGTTTGTTAGGGTCAGTTTGGTCAAGAGGAAAGTTGGATGCCTATAAATAGACCCCAACCCCTCCATTGTAAAACTAATGCATTGAGAATTATAAAAATCCATATTTAGTGAAATCTTTCCCCCCTCTGTAAGTGGAGTGTGACTCTCCTCTTCCTCTCTCTCTCTCTCCCTCTCTCTCTAAGGGGGCACCACTTTCTCTCTCCTCCCCTTTCTCTCTCTAGGCCAGCCCCCTCTCTCTCCTCTCTCCTCCATCTCATCTCCAACTCATCCACTCATCTTTTGCCACATCATCCCACCTCTTCATCTCCCTAGGAACAATAACTGCCCCATTTAATCACACCCATTCTCCCAAGCACCCCTTGACTTTCCCAACACACCTCTCCCTCTCCCCCATGCAACCTCTCACTCTCCCAAGGAAGAACACCCCTCCCCAAGCACCCCAGCCCTCATTCTCCCCCTCCCACACCTTGAAACACCCCCTCCCAGACCCCCTCATAGCTAGGGGTCACCCCCATACACATCCACCCCACTTCCCCTCCCATAAACCCAATATCCCCTCCATCATCTTCAATCTACAGTTCTCAGTTCAGAGGTAGCAGAGTACTAGCGGCTTTCAGAGGAAACTACGACTTCATCCCTACGTTCTTGAAGGCTCAACAGGTACTAGTGGAAGCATCTCCGAGTCTTATTCTCAACGGCGGTCATCTCGTCTCATTCCGAGTTTGTGGATGTCCGGGGCAGGCGATCTCCCTCGACTGCGCAACTACATCCTGACTGTTAGCCAGAGATGATTTGCAGAGACTACCACGTCCCGCAACCAGAAGATCTGAAGGCGGGGCTTGGCCGACACCTTCTACAATGAGTCTTCTTCCACCTCCAAGAAGTGGGACTCCATTTGGTGACCAGAGCAGTAACTTCTTAATTTTCTCCTCAGGGTGCGTTGTTCTGTCCCCTCTTGGACTAAACAGACACCCTGCCACTCTTTCGACTGCCTCGGTCTACCCTGACATCAGCTGGCATTCTCGTGGGTCTTGTTTCGACGGTGACTCGTCAACTGTTCCAACGCCTCCTGTCGCACTCGATTTAGAGTTCGGGACTCCTCGTGACGGCCTCGGTTTACTGCTGTTGTTTTCCTGCAACTGTCAGAACCCAGGAGCAGAGGCTCTGTTCGAGGATCTTCCCCGATCGGCACCGTCGACCTGGAGTTACCCAAAAATTCTGGAGACATCCCAGACCAAGTACAGAGAGTTTGCTATTGGTCTCATCGAAAGAGGAGTCCGGGAGTGGTCACAGTGGTGTCGACATCGCCTCCCTGTCCCCTGTTCTAGAAAGAGGACAGAACCGACTTTGCCGACCGTTGAAGCTCCTCACCCCTTTTCTTCCCCACCCCACTTGGCCGGCTGAAGGCCCCTCCCTGTGTGGAGGTAGTTTTGGTTGTAAGAAATTAACCCCCACCCCAAGATCCCCCGACCTGTTCAGACTCAATAACATTCAAATAGTAACATAGCTGTCTATCCCCTAAGGGAACCAGAAGCTAGGTAGCCCAGCCTTATCCATCACCACTACACCTCTTTCCTCCAGAGGCAATTCCCCCGGAGATAAAAAAATACTATTTTGGTTAGAGTTCTTCGTAAATTTTGCCAGCGCATCCGCCACCTTATTACCTTCCCTGTAGACATGGCGCACCGGTATGTTTCCTAGATCATTGAGGATCACCCGCCACCATTTCCACACTTCCCAGCTAAGAGCTCTATTCTTCTGAATGGCTTGAACCAACAGGGAGGAGTCCGAGAAGATGACTACAAGCTTCAGCCCAAATTGAGCAGCAACACGGAGGCCATCAAGCAAAGCCCTAGTCTCCGCAAGGAGACTATTGCCCAGCCCATAGAAGAAAGCAAATCCAATATGAAAACTCCCAAAAGAACCTCTGATACAACCTCCGCCACCACAAACACCCCGGCTTCCTGTAGCCACCCCATCCACATGCAAGGAGTAATTGATCGGGGCCAAAGATCGCACCACCATGACCGGCAATCTAATCTTCACCCTTGGCTTAAAGTTATATTTATGTAAAATCTCAGCTTCTTCCACAGACATAGGTCTAGAGAATGACAACCTCTCTAAGGCTTGTTGGATCTGCATGCCAATACTCCATTGCATCCGCTTAGAAGTGACCCTCCTCCCTTCAAACCTCGCCGAACACCTTGCCTTTCAAATCTCCCACACCATGAGCATAAACGCATATAATCCCACAAAATGGAAGGCCGAGTTTAAATTGGCATGGTTGATGATATCCCAGGAACAACTAGTGATATGTTGACTCAACATCCTCTTGTTCCCCAACGAAAGAACAATCCAGCTCCACATGTTCGATGCCAATTCCCCAGAAATGAAAAAATGATCCAAGTCCTCTGCCTCAGGACGCCTGCAACACTCACACTTGGAAGCAATGAACACCCAAAATCTCTGATCCTGCTATCCACCGACACTGCCCTAACGTTCCCCTCTTCCTCCTAGCACTTTGGAGGGAAATTGGAGAACTTCTCCCTTCCTTTGAAAGACTTCAGAGGGTAACAAGATGTATAAATGAAATGAATCGAAAAATCCAATGATGAAAAATAAAACACACGAACGATCTCTCAGACTCGAGAGAAAATGTAGCTTCCGTAGAAGTAGGGTATTTCAATCAGACTCTCTCCTCTCCTTACAGGACTCTTCTTCCTTTCTCAGATGTGGAGGCTTTAGTAGAGACAGAGGACTGGAATCTTCTTTCTCTTTTCTCCCTTTTCAATCAGCTCAATTCTTCTCTGGTTCAGTCCTCTTGCTTTCTTCGTACAAGTAGCATCCTTTTATATGAGCTTACTGAGGAGAGGGAGTGTGGAGATCACACTTCCCGCCCAAGGAATCATCCAAAAACTATTCACCCTTTTTGCCACGTGTCAGAGTCTTCGCATCTCAAATAATGTGCCCTTTCGTTGCTCCAACAACTCAGGAAGTCCCGGTCATTTGATCGAACACCTAGTCAGCATCAAAACTATATGTTTATGACTAGTATGTACGAGGTTCGAATGTAGAAAGGATAACATGCACGGACTTACATCACTGTGCTGTTGTGATCAATATGGACACCCTCATACACTAGATAAAACATGCACGGACTGTAGGTGTACATACGAGAAACGTGTACGAGCTTGAATTGAAGAAACTGTGCTTGGAGTGAACAACGTGCATGGACTTAGTTCTATTCAAGATGAAGGATGCACGGACTTCATTCGATGAAGTGAGTGTCCCAAGGCTAGAAACCTGCTTGGACTTTATGTGACTGAAACATGCAAGGACGTACAACCTGCACGGACTTAACTTGAAAATGTGCTACATGCATGGACTTTGTGTAACTAGAACATGCACAGGCTTACAACCTGCACGCACGGACTTAACCTTGAGGATGTGCAACACGCACGGACTTTGTGTAAGAGATGCAGGACGCGTGCAAGGACTTTGTTTCAACTGGAGTAAGAAATGTGAGTAATTACTTAAAGCATGCCACCACGTTGATGCGAAGATACATACTGGGCAAGTGTGCTCATCCCTATTTTTTCAATCTTTTCAGGAAACTCAAGTGAGTCAGATTTGGAGTACTCTAGCAATGGGTCCAGGAGTGATGATGAATGAAGGACGAGTGAAGACATAGTGGTCATTAGTAGTCCTATGGTCTAGAGTGTAGTCATGATGTAATTTTATTTTCTTGAGTTATCCAATGTAATTTTCCTTTTATTCATGGTGTTTACTTGACTTATGACAACGAGTCAACATTCATGTACTTAAAGCATTATTGACAATAAAAGTTAGTTTTGTCAGTTGTTGTGCATTCTTTTATGTGAATGTTATTGCACTCTGATCTTGATTGCTAGCTTGAGGTATTTTGTCAGCTGTTCACATTTCCCCAAGTTACTTTCGTTGTACACAAATGGCTCAGGGCGTGACACATGCACTGCCATTACCAATACCTACCCACACCCATTCAGGAAATTTCTTGGAAACATCTAGTTGAACACAAACACTAGCAGAGTGGGTTCTTGTCATGCATGTAGTGTTTTTATCCACTTGTAGAACTGTGCCAATGCTAACTAGCAATGGATTTAATCATTAACAAAGTTTACAGGCAGACCAGGCATTTCAGCCCACACAGGGACAACAGGACATTCTTCACCGGATGAGAACTCTAACGTCCATTTTAAGAAATGAAAGAGTCACCCTAGAACATATAGGGATTCCTTAAGAAGAACTTGAAGATAGTCATCTTTGTTCATAAATCTGAAAAGAAGATGACGACCATCAAGTGCACTAATAATAAAATCCTGATTGAACTTGAATCGTTGCACAAGATGGGATCGGATCTCCTAAAATGGGGGACGACCATGAAGGGTCCTAGCAATCACCGCATGCTCCAGAGGTACGCAAGATGTTTGGATCTCATCCATAGTAAAAAACACAGTAGGTTCACCTGAATCCGTGGATGTAGGGGAGTGGATCGCAAGTGGGATTATAGCAGGCTTCAGAGATTGTAGCACCGCTTATGCAAAGGACATGGTACCACCATTGGCGGACCAAGGAGCCATGCTGGAACAAGGAACTGCACCAGAAGATGCATGGCTTCTACCAATGGAGGAGGGCTGCATGCACATAGAGAAGAAGGAACTGACGGTAAAGGAACCAGTGGGGGAGTGCCCCCCCCCCCATGGTCAGCCATGGCCGCTGGCACCACCAGGAATGCACAGAGAGCAAGGAACTACTAGGGAGATGAAGAGATGCCACTTCGATACAACCAAATTTGAAGAAGCCCACAGGTCACGATGACTACTTATTAAGATATTGTGGTCTAGAAGTCGTACAAGACACAGAAGTCATTTCCCAGCAACTACAGTTTCTTTTGCCAAGATTCACTTCACTCTCTGCTGTTGTTTGCTTGATTCAAGTCTAAATTGCATAAAGTAATCATGTACTTTCAGTATGCAAATGCCAAAAATATAAGTGCAACCTCATTGTTGTATGTCACTGGCATATCAGAGTTGGACTCACACACTAACTAGCTAAACATAAAGCCATTTGTCAATTAACATTTATTCATAAATTAGTGATTACTCGTTAGAAGACTTCCTATCAAAACAAAAAAGAAAGCCACAACCTTGCACATCATTAGAAAGGGTTTATAGCAAACAACCACTTCCTGCAAAAGCCACTCGTTGCTAACAAAATTCTCATTTTCTCAAAATTGCCCTTCCATTTTCTTTTTACTTTTATGGGGTTGTTAGCGGTAGAGGTCCCTTCCCTCTCTACCATGCAGACTCTTACCCTCATTTAACTGGACCCTTTAGCAGAACATCCACCAAGACACAACATTTAAGCATGCTTGAAGGTAGGCTCCTTTCCTTTTTCACAGCAAAACAAGTTCATATTCAAAAGTATATAAGGCCAAAGAATTATGCATCCAACCAATCATTTTTCAGAAGCACCTAAACAAGCACTGAAGCACATACCTTTTTTAACGAGTCACGTGAGGATTTATAAACGGTATACATCATACATACTCAATGGGCTGAAATCTGCATTTCTATAGACCTTTCATGGAAGGCAGACTTGTTGCTCCTAACATCAAGGTAAACTCTGATGGCATGAGCCCCGCAGGGAATTCTGGAAAATTTTTCTGAACTTAGCTATATGCTAATCTTCCCATATTTGGTTTACAGATTTTAGGGAAAAAAAACAGATCTCAATGCCTAAAGATCAAGTTTACAGATTTGACACTCAGATTTATTGAGACGAGAACAGCCCAAATCTTGCATGGATTTAAAGATAAGAACACAGGCTAAAACCCCCCTTTTTTTGCAGGGATAATAATGGCTAGATTGCAGGTTTAAAACTCATTCTTTCTAGGGATAAGAGCAGTCAAGTTGTTGGGGTTACAAAAATCAGGTTCTAGTGGAAATTATAAGCCTAATTTGCATGGATCAAAAGGATCGGGTTCCAGGTTTCTTAAATGACGAGTTTGCATGTTAGAAAAAGGATTAAATAAAACCAGGTTGCAGGAAAAAGACGAGCAAATTTCAGGTTTACAAGCGATCAGTTTGTTCAGGTTTTTAGGAACCCGCATTTTTTGTTTTACTGGGCACCTCGGTTGGGTTTTACAAAAAGACAAAATTACAAATTAAGGTTTTATCAACCAAAACTGCTGGGATTACAAGGCGATCTTGTTTTCAGATATTAAAGGACTAGGGTTTGCAGGGATTAAGGACAATCAGATTTAAGAAAAAAAAGGGACAAGTTACAAGGAAACAAAATATATAGTCACCCAGATTTGCAAGAATAATAGTTGACTAGTTTAAAAAATAATATGCTAATGGGACTTCTGAGTTTACAGAATAATTGGAACCTGATGTATTCATGTACATGCAAACCTTTTCTGAACTTAGCTATATGCTAATGGGACTTCTGAGTTCAGATGCATTTTTAATTTCCTACATGCAAAATGGACCTCCTGGGCTGATATAAGTCAATGCATGCAAACCCCTGGCCAGCAGCAATTTTCTTATTGCTTTTGAAGGTGAAGACCCCTGCTCACCGCATTTTTGGAGAGGGGCTTTGGATGTCCAAATGTATTGAATAACCCCAATAAGCCTTGGCATGATGGGCTTTGGATGTGTTGAGGTTTTGTCACGAGTATAAAGGTTCGGTGGGCCTTCATGTCAGCCGAAGCCTGTTGGCAGGCAGACTGGGTTGATGGGCTGAAATCTGCATTTCTATAGACCTTTCATGGCAGGCAGACTTGTTGCTCCTAACATCAAGGTAAACTCTGATGGCATGAGCCCTGCAGGGAATTATGTACACACGATCCATCATACACGTGCAAAGCTTGACCTTGTTCATGAAGTTCTAGTGGGGTTGCAGTGATGTTCCTGAAATCTGACAGGAATTCTTTTACAAGGACTATCATGCAAATGCATATGTGCTTATCTCCCCATTTTTTGGGTACATCAGCCTTATTCCTGCACAGGGGTCGCCCCCCACCCTCACGCGCAAGGGTCGAGCCTTGCTTAAGAGAGTTGCTAGATAGTGGCGATGAAGGCAAGAGGGGCTGGACTCCATTTCATTTTTTTTTATAATTCCCATCTGAGATATGGGCAAAATGCATGTGCAGGTATGTACATGAATGGATGAGTAGGGGAGGGGCATGTTGCTTCTTAATTCCTCACTGCTACCTCCCCTTCTTTTTATGCTGGACTGTTGAGGCAGCAACATCACCTCAACTTGAGTTTCCAATTTTCCCACTATCAAAACTAAACCTGCCTTCATGAATGCAGTTTGGTTCAAGGCTCCTAAAGGGGATATTGTGTGAAGGTCACCATGCACATGGTGGAGGGGGCTAGGCTGAACATCTGGGGGATGGGGTAGGTCACCATGCATGTGCAAATCAATGGAAGTTTATTTTTTGATGCAGAAATCAAGCAATGATTTGAAAAGATCAGCTCAAAGTGCTGAGGAGAAGTTGGAAAACATTGAAGGAAAATCTAAGCTCTTGCTGCAAAGCTCAAATCAAATCCATTAGTCCTTCACGTCATTGGACTTGCAAACTCAGAAAGTAGCCCAGACATCAAGCAATGTTGAAACTCAGATAAATGATATGGTGAAGCAGTCTTTGATCATCTATGAGCAGGCAAAGGGAATCAAGGCTTCTCAAACAGAACTTTTGCAAGGGCAGACAGAGATGAAGGATAAGCTGGAGTCAAGCATGTCAGTTTTGCAGGAATCTTATGACAATTTGGGTGATGGGATGGAGAAGTTAAGGAAAGAGGCTATAGAGATAGAGAAGGAGATCAATGAAGTTGGACATGTGATGTCTTCCAAGATGCTGAACCTTCAGAACACAGCAGATGACATTGGACATGTTACTGGCCTCTCCCTCGACAAGCAGAAGGAACTTGTAAATGGGCAAACCAAGGCCCTTCAAGAACTGGAGTTCCTGACAAAGTTGCAATCTGATGCACTAGAAGAAAGCAGGTAAGGGCTTGCGGGAAAAAAAAAGGATACCATCAATCAGAGCTAACTTGATGAAACAGATTGTCTAACTATATCTTTTTTCTACAATTTTAGGAGTACTCTGTAGAATTTAGCTGAATCTGGCCACAAGCAACAAGCAGAGCTGCTTCAGAACCAAGAGCAAATTCAACAAGCACATGACCGTCTGTTTCAAAGTTCACAATCAATATTGGCAGCTCAGGTTTGTGTTAGATGAAATGTACTAATGTTGTTGATGTATGCCACTACAAAATGTAGAACCTTATGACAACTCTGTCTGCCTTTTTTCTTTTGTAGGAGTTGTTCGAAGTAAAGCAAGCAAATATTTTTGCAGCACTAGACAAGCTCTTTGCCTTGCACAATGCCATTTTGCTCGAGTCACGTCTCATTAAATCCTTCTTCTTCTACTCCTGTGTGATTCTTCTCCTCTACATGCTGACGAGCACAAAGCAGACCTTCAATGTGAGAGCACGTCTATATCTAGGTATGCTTCTTAATTGTTACTTGAAAATTTTGAAGCCTTGTTTGGCATACTTTTAGCATCGATGATGTGATCTTCATCCTAGGACTCTGCATTACATTTATTCTTGAGTTTGCGATCGTTCGATTCGTTGGAGATGACCTTCATCAGCAAACTTGGATCACATCTAAGATTTCCCTAGCCAGAGCCACCTTTCTGGTAGCTGCTGCCCTCCAGATTCTGCATTCTATTTTCACATACAGGCAAGAACCACATATGGGTGTCATCTTCTTATGCTCTGTTTTTTTCGGCTATTGTCCAAATAAACACGTCTAACCGCGCTTTTTTCCTTGGAAAATTTGCAGAGATTATGAGGTATTAAACCACAGGATGTTGCAGAGGCTCATAGAGAAGATTGACATAATCGAACAAAACACAGGTATATATGGCAGCGATGAAGTAATAATTAACCTTCTATGGCTGACTCAACCAGACAGAACACAGTAACTAGTTTCTATTCTGCTTTGTAGGCAAGGATTTGCTGTCTTGGAGTCCCGATAGCGATCTCAGTCATTATTCCTGGATGGATGAAGAGTTACCAGAAGAAGTGAACAGCTGTGATGATCCGGACTACGTCTTACCGGAGGAAGTTGCAGACAACTCTCTTTGTATCACGTCAAGTACAAAGAGATATGAACTGCGCCCTCGGCGCCAGTGATGAATTATCAGGCATGTATCCATGGAGGCGCACATGACACATATACCTACGTTCTTATGTGAGTATAGAAATGTATGAAAATTTATAAGCTTGGGGAAAGAACAATTTAAGTATGGTCAGATGATCTCACCATGTCAGATCACCAACTTTGTAACTCTAATTCATCTGTTCGAAAAACTATATAACAAAGATGTACTGTGGCATATGATGCTGAGTCATCCAATCATGTGGAGTAACACTTGCTGCTCCCCCAGCGGTGCAGCAAGTGCTGCATCCCGCCGTCTCGTTGGTCCAACTCGGAAAAGAGTGAGGGCAGTCATGGTTATGGTAGGATATGGCAACAAAGCTTGTGAAATCATTGCCGAAAGGATGCGGCAACATTTGTGACGAAGTACAAAGCAGTCAGATCAAACATGTTAAGATCTCAAAGCCATATGTAAATTACTTGTATACTCCTGAAATGTTTAAGAATTACCCTTATATACTTACCTTTATAGTATTTACCCTAATATCTCTCAAAACTCTTAGCCCTAGATGTCGTGTCCTTTGAGATTATATCCCGTATTGATGGCGGTAATTCACTCGTGCAAAATTATCATTTTGCCCCTAATTTCATTCGAGGGAGATAGAGAGGGCAAGGCGTCGGAGGGGGTCCCCTTCCCCTTCGGTGCCAGCACCCCCGGTGTGCGTGCGCTCGTGCACGCGTGTGTGTGTGTGTGTGAGAGAGAGAGAGAGAGAGAGAGGAGTTAGACGTTAACACCCTTGGCATGTGCACACAGAGAGAGAGAGAGAGAATAGAGTGAGAGAGAGAGCATGGGAGAGAGGGGGAGGGTGCCACAGGGGGTATTCCCCTTTGGCGCTGGTATCTTTGACATGCATAGAGAAAAAGGAGTGATGGAAATGGATGCCCTGCAAGTCAATCACATAAAATATGATGATGATATTTCCTGTAATATAAGTAGCGAGCCAGCCTGAACCTAGTGTAGACATTTCTTCCAGCAGCTCTGCTTCCCCTTCTGATGAAGAAATTGACAATGGTTCTTCTGAGGGTGAGGAGGAAGCATATGAGACAGTCAGCGAAGGGGTAGTGACGCCTCTTGCGCTACTGGGTGGTCCTCCGATATTTAGCCCTCCAAAGTTGCTAGCACTGTCGTTCGAGGGAACATTGCAAGAGGAATTCGCTGGAATCTACATGGAAGAGGATATAACCCCTCCTTTTATTGCCCCATCTGTGGAATTATCGTCCTCTGTACAGGCATTTGAGGAGATGGATTCCGCGGTCAGGGTAAGTTCTACCCACCCCTTTTGTCGAGCTGCATAGTCTTTCATTTATTTTGTCACCCCAGGTGCTTATTGGAATTTTGGTTCCAAGAGCCTAGTGCCACTGATCATCTGTTGATACCGGCTTCAGCTGCCATTATTTCATCAGAGACTTCAGACATACCACCTCCTACAACCGTAGCTCCTCTAGAGGCGGTTACTGTACTTTATCCTGTGCCAGTAAGGATACAACTGGCAACAGAGGTGTCATCACTAGAGCTAAGCTCATTGGGGGAGAGTTCTGCTCCTGTGTGAGCTTCAGAGTTGAGAGTCGAAGTGGATCCATCCAGAGGTTCTGCCTTTGTTCTAGCGACTGTACTGACCATTGCACCTGAGCTTACAACTCCATCCGTGCAAGCAATAGAATCAGAGCCTCTGCCACCTCCAGCACCTACACAGGAAGCGACTTTTGAGAGTCTGATAGTAGAAGGGACAACAGCTCCAGAACAAGCTGTTGAAGTGCTTGGTTCATCAACCCCAACAGCCATTCCATCTTCCTCCTCTGAGCTGGACATTGGCTTATGGGCGTCTATTGATAGTGAAGTTACTTTTGAAGTAACCCCAGCTGTTTCTCTTGTCTTCACCTCATCAGAGGATTTCATTTGGCAAAATTTGGAGATGTTGCACCGGGTAGTGGAGTCTCAGTCGACACTGACTTATTTATCCCTTTTCCCCTCCCTCCTAGTCCCAAATTCGTAGCTCACCCTCTCCTCACTTGCTAGACCACCTTCTAGCCCACATTCTATCCCTCCCTCACCTTGGTTTGCCCCCTCCCAGACCCCCTAACAGCCAGGGGTTATCTCCACATCCATCCACCCCCTTTCCATTGCCATTTACCTCATTCCCCACCTCCCCTCTTCAACTTGCAGTTCTCAGTTCGCAGGCAGTAGAGAAGCTTCTGGTTGCAGAGCCTACCGCGGCTTCATCCTGAAGCGCCTGGATGCACAAGAGGTACCATTGGAAGAGGCTCCGAGTCCTCTACACAACGGGGGTCATCTTATCCCATTCCGAGCTCGCGAATGCCCTGGGAAGGTGTCATCGTCGGACTACGCATCAGCTTCCTAACAGTCAACCTGAAGTGAATTTCAGAGGCTCCCACAGCCATTTTCTTGAAGATCTTGAGGAGGGGCATGACTGAGATCTTCTAAGACAAGTCGACTTCTAGTACCAAGAAGTGGCACTCCACTCAATATCAGAATCTATGATTTCCAATTTTTCTCCCTCTGGCGTACTGATCAGTTTCATCTGGAACCAGTCTGATACACTGGCACTATTAAGATCCTCACAATATGCTCTTACCTCCTATGGTGTCCCTATGGGGCTCCAATCGAAGAGGACTCAACCATGAATCCAACTAATCTAGTCACGCCTAAATCAGAGCTCGGGAGCATCCGTGGCGGCCTCATGTTCCTACAGCAGAGGTGAAGAAGCTACCAGAACCAACAAAGAGAGACCCTGTTCACGCCTCTGCTCCGACCAACTCCGTCAACCAGGAATTTCCCCAAAATTATGGCATCCTCCTGGGCCAACCCATGAGATTTTGCCACTGGTTTCATCAACAACATAATTCGGGAGAGTTCATGGCGGCACCGATAGTGACTACCTATCAAGCTATCCTGAGAGCTGGCAGAACTGATGAGCTCCCTCCATTCGGCTTCTAGCTTAGTTTTCCCCCACCCCGCCTAGCCGGATAACTTCTAGAAAGAAGTGGACTGAATATGGTGGGTCAAGAGGTTCACTAGTGAAGGGGTAGGGATCAAAGAATGTGTGAACCCTCGAGATGGATTCCCTCATGACTTGGCCCCATGTTTGGAGTTGTTGAAGGTACAGATGATCACCTTCATCCGTTGTGGCCAATGAGACAACGGTCTCATATAGAAGATAAGGTTCCTCCCTCGAGACAAATGGAATGGAGTAAGGCTCATCAGGAATGGGGAGGAGCAAAAGGATCTACGTGGTGACATTACCCACGATGCACACAGAGGTGATAGACCCCAATGTTGGATGTGTGAAGCTATGACTATTGGGTTGGTTGAAGCTTGGGGACAACATGTGCGTCAACTTTCATTGCCAGTCTAATCCCTTGATAAAGTCTTCCAATGTATCTATATGATGACTAGACCGGAATGTTATGTGGAAAGAGTTGGCGGGCACTACTTGTAGTGCAGGGTCCATGGATGGGTAGCAAGGTGTCTTAGGGACCAAGCCTTTCTTGAGCTAGCTAAGTAGTGGCTCGTTTATGAATAGCTTCCCCGTTAGAAGTACAGGTGGCTCCGGCTGAGGTGGTTCCGAATAAAGATCGGAAGGTGAGGGTGGTGGCAAAGGAGATCTCATGGATGGGGAAGGGATGTCCTCCCTGAGGGGAAGAGGTCCTTGGGGTGGCACCGGGTTGAGACTACCGGTTACGACCTCCCTAGGCTCGGGCAGGAGTCCGTCAATCTGGGTACACATCTTATCCACCCTATCCGAAATGATTTTGAAGAGTTTGGTAATGGTGGGGTTTGGAGTAGGAGCATCATGATTGACTTGCTCATAATGGCTCGGCCTAGGCTTGGGTCGAGGCTCATCCACGTGCAGGGCTCTTTGCCTCCGACTATGGCCTTCCTGATGGGTGGTGACTGGGTGTGGAAGGTTGGAGGTGGTTGGGTGGGACTAGTTGGAGGGGACCGGGTGGGGAAGGTAGACCCTCCTAAGCTCCTTCTTCATGTCCCACCATGACTGGTGGCAGCACCAAGGACATCCTTTTGTCCTGGAGGATCTTCTGGACAGCACCTCTGATTGGTCGGATGCAAAAAGATGGTTACCATGAAAGGTGACCTTTCCCACATTTGCTATCTGACATCTCTATTGAACAAAAGGATTGATATGCTAAGTCAATGATGATCAGGACAGTTGACTATCCTAGGATCCTTTTTCCATACTTCAAACCTGCTTGAAGACTTGCTGGAGGAACTTGTAGAGTGAACTTCCGAGCATAATTGCATCGACCTCTTCTGAAGTCTGAGCCTAGTTGCCATAGGAGTCCGGGCTTTAGGCTTAAAGAGGTCCGAGCTTTATTCTCATGAGGTCCGAGCTTCAGCTAACGAAGTCTGAGCTTGGGTTGCCACAGGGCCGAGCGTGCTTCATGGCATCCGAGTTGTATGAAATCTGAGCTTTGAGATGGAGACTGAGCTTTGACATAGCGACAGAGCATAGTTGTGAAGATCGAGCTTTGGTATGAAATCCGAGCTTACTTGTATGAAATCCGAGCTTTGTTGTCTGAGACCCGAGCTTGATCAGTTGAATACGAGCTTAGTCATGAAGACCGAGGTAGTTGAATGAGACCTTAGCTATTTGTTAGCCTTGCCTAGCTATTTGTCACCCTTATGAATGTATTTGTCACCTTTGTTCTTTTGTGTGGTTGCCTTGACATCCTAGCTTGGCTGCGTCAGGCTCGATATATATCTTTCAAAGCCTGCTCTTCTTGGCTGCGGTCGCTCAGACACTCGGAGGTCGACTCTTGGACGATTGACCTGTTGGCTTGGTTCTCTTCTAGTCTCGGACAGAACTACAGTTGCTCGGTCGGAGCTTTAGTATCTTGAACATGTTACAGTTGCTCGATCAGAGGCATGGGGTAGAGCTTCAGTTGCTCAAAGTTTTGACAGATCGAGCTTGATCCGAGCTAGAGTATGAAGACCGAGCTTGATCATAAAAGATCGAGCTTGATCCGTCTGAGCTTTAGACAGGCTCAACTCGCTGCCTTGGCTGTGGCCTTTCCATCCTTGACTTGCTTTCGGGTGCCGGGACGTGCATGCCGTATGATCCACCCCTTGCTGCTCTTGGGGTTCCTCAACATGTGGCTGCTGCTCTAGTATGTCTTCTTCCTCATTCATCTGCTCGGGATGGATTTCAAATTGCTACTGCTACTACTACTCTATCTGCTGAATGAGCTAGTCTATATGTTGATCAATTTGCTGCATTACTTGCTCATCAGCCAAGAACTACTGTTCTAACTCATTCAGTTCCTATTCTTCCTGTACATCTCTTTCAATTTCTTCCCTTTCTTCTTCCTCCTGAACAAGTTGTTGTTCTTCTCTGTTCATTTCTTCCCTTTCTTCTACTTGCAGAATAGGTTGCTGCTCTTCCTGATCTTGCTCTTCCTCCTATTCTGGCTGCACTTGCAAGTTTACATCATGCAATATCTCATCATCAACCTGCTGCTCAGTTTGCAATGCCAGTTCTTGCTTGGCTACTAATGGATGGTCCTCCCCCTGACCTTGTACATCAAACTGAATTTGTTCAATCTCTTCCATAACTTGTTGCTGCTACTGCTCAGATTCTGGTTGGTGCTGTTCTGTATCTTGTTGTTGTTGCTGCTCAATTCCTGACTCAGATTGAACCTCTGGTGCTTCTACTTCCTACTGAGGCTGTTGTTCTTCTTCCACTTGTTGGACCTGCTGTTCTGCCATTTCTTGCTCAGCCTGATCTACTGGCCCTTGACCTTGGACTCTACCACCAGATGGTTTAAGCTTCATAAATTTAGTGATAAAATCCATATTATACACATTTACTTTAGGGATTTTCTTGAAGGTCTCATCCTCTAAAGAAATGTTCATCTTCTTGAAAATAGTTGTCAAATGGGCAGCATAGGGCAAGTGTCTTCTAGACTCATTGCACATTCCAATGATCTGAATCATTAACTCTGGCAGGCAGACTCTGATTCTCTTAAACATGCAGAAGAATATAAACCTCTGTGACTCAGTAAGTCTTCCTCTACCTCCACCTTGTGGAGCTATGTAGGCCAGGGAAGCCTCCACCCATGGCTGTCCCTCGTGTCTCTCATCCCGGTACGGTGTCCAGCGCACCTGAAAAGGGCCATTTCTAAGTCAACATTTAGAAGCATATAGAAGGGTTTTAGTTCAGGAGTTTACTGATGCATGCGGGAATGATTCAATATCATCCTGGATTATTCGTGTCAACCTCTTGATCGACCCTGTATCTCGAGCTACGTTCCACCGCCTCGCGATGGGAATCCTCTCCGGATATAGCTCAGTCCCTCGCCCAATCCCGGGCAGGTAGAGGAAGACCTAAATCTACATTTTAAGAACATGTGTCAGCATGTAGATTAAAAGCATTTAGAAGCATTTAGAAGCCTTTTGGGCATTTACCTGTAGGAAAGATGAGAAGTCACCTAGCATAGTCACCCAGTCTGTCGCGCTGAGTGAGTCGAATAAGAAGGCCAAGACAGTCGCTCCCCACACATATCTGTCCACTCTATTCAGATCCTCCAGCAAGGGTAGGAGCCTGCAGCTGATCACGTCAGCGTGGGTCGAAAATAGGAGCTTCCCGAACAGCAGCATCAAGAACCGGCTCTGCACTCTATCCCCCTCTGGCCCCGCCTCTGCCACCATGCTCGGGCGCACCTGCTCGACCACCCGGTTGATGTGCTACTCTGGTAGCTCCCCAACTGTGATCGCCACTCCTCGAAGCCCTAGGCTCTCCTGTAGCACCGACCGTGATAACTAGGACGATGGATGCCCCGGCCTTATTAAATCTAGCCCTAATAGCTCCTGGACTAGTTCTCTGTAGTCGCCATAAGACCACCCTGTCACCTCCTTCCTGTGCACCCTCAAGCCACTGATCCTCGCCATGTCTTCTAATTTCGGGATCATGTGCCCCCATGGGAAGATGAAGGCTCGACTGATCGGATCCCACCTCCCGTGCAGCGCGTAGAAGAGAGCTATGTCTACCCTGGTAACCTCGATGCTAAGGACCTCCCCGAAGCCCATAGCAGCTAATCTCTCTCGCTGGTACTCCGGTAATGCTTGTGCTAAGTAAAAACGAAAAATATTAACACTATTGAAAATTAAACTTGAATTAAAATCAACTTACAACTGTATGAAAATTACAATAAATAAACTACAACAAAACTATAACAATAACAAAAGAAATAAAATGGACAAGCCTAATCCTACACTAAGGAGCTAGGAATGGAGGGTGGATGAGAATGAAGGCTAGCTTCTACATGTGAGTGGAAGAGAGAAGAGGGAGAACTACTTCACATGCCCTACTTTTATAGGGCCCAGTAACACTATTCATCTCATGTGAGCACTTAATGTTCTTTTACAGTTTTTGTTAAAACTCAAACCACCACCCATTCTCTTTCTCCACATGAAGAAGCTTTTGAAGACTTTGGCGCCGCATTCTTTCTCTCATTTTCTCTCTTTCTCACGTTGCCGACAAGGAATTGAAGGTCGCCTTGCTTTCTCCTTTTTTTTCTTCTCCCAACGTCGGCCGTGGCCTTTCTCTTCTTTTTATCTACGGACTGGCCTGCATGGTTTGCTGACTTTGCCTTCTCTCTCTCCCGCGTGCATGACGCCCAAGCCGACTGTCAACGGCGCACGCCATCCCATGGGTTAACCACGCTGCCAACTGCAAGTCCGCCCTGGCCAAGGTGGCTTGGCCGCGTTTGACCTTTCGTCTTGGCGTCGACCACGCCTACCTGAGCCATGTGAAGCCGCCCGTTTAGACCCGCCGAACCCGCCGTCGCTTTGACGGACGCCCGAAGCTTTCACCCGCGCTGCCGGCGAAGCCACTTCGCATGCATGCCAAAGCTTTCTCCCGCCGCATGGAGCCCGCCGACCTACATGAAGACCCGCTGAAGCTTCCCACGTGAAGCCTGCTGGCCTTGCATGGCCACCCGCGTGAGGAAGCCTCCACTCGTGCTGCCGCAGCGACCGTGCCCATCACCTGCATGCAGCTCTTGCGTTGTGTATATATATATATATATTCTATATATATAAATCTATATATGTGCTATATATGCTATATATATGCAATATATATATGCTATCACCGGGCGATCAACATGATGATGGCGCCTATGATGTCGACGGTGGGCATTTTCGGGCAGCACTGGGAAAAAGAAAGATGGATCAATGAGACTCTACATCGACTATCGGCAGTTGAACCATCTTACTATCAAGAACAAGTATCCATTGCCGAGGATTGATGAATTATTTGACTAGATATCTGGATCTAAGTATTTCTCAAAGATTGATCTCAGATCAGGATATCACCAACTAAGGATCAAAGATGAGGATATTCATAAGACCGCGTTCAGGAGCAGGTAAAGGCACTACAAATTTGTTGTTATGCCTTTTGGACTAACGAATGTCCCTGCAGCCTTTATACGGTTGATGAATAGCATATTCAAGCCTCATCTGGATCAGTTCGTAGTGGTCTTCATCGATGACATTTTGATTTACTCAAAGACCAAAGAAGAGCATGAAGAGTATTTAAAGATTGCATTACAGATATTGAGGACAAATCAACTATATGCAAAGCTCAGTAAATGTGAGTTCTGGCTCAAGGAAGTGTCTTTCTTAGGACATGTGATCTCCGAGGATGGAATGTCAGTAGATCCATCGAATGTGGAGGCTATGAAGAATTGGAAAAGGCCAACTAATGCTACCGAGATCTGTAGTTTCTTGGGTCTAGCTGGCTACTATCATCGTTTTATAAAGGACTTCTCCAAGATCACTGTTCCCCTTACTAGGCTGACTCGCAAGGAGAATCGTTATGAATGGAGCGAAGATTGTGAAATAAGCTTTCAAACTCTAAAGGATCACTTGACCACAGCCCCGGTATTGGCATTACCAACTAAAGGGGAGAAATTCGAGGTATATATCGATGCGTCTGGCATTGGCCTCGGATGTGTGTTAATGCAACAAGGAAGAGTCATAGCCTACTCTTCCCGATAGTTGAAGAAGCATGAGGAGAACTACCCGGTCCATGACTTAGAGTTGGCTGCGGTGGTATTTGCATTAAAGATCTGGAGACACTATCTCTATGGGGAACAGTTCACCGTATACTCTGATCGTGCCTTGAGCATTTATTTGCTGGTTGAGCATTGCTCAGCTCCAAGGCACCTGCACTCAAAATTCTCATTTTGAGTTATTAGGTACCCAAGCTTGCTTGGGTCCTTGCTGGTTAGCAGCACTTCTAGCAAAAGACTTTATTTTCTTTGCTGCTTTCTGGTCACCCACTCTCGTCCAAGGATAGTGAATGGATGTATGTCCATATTCACCACAATAGAAGCAACACACAAGGAATTTACCATTCTTTCTGTGTGCAGGTGCATTGAGTCTTTGTGAATGAGCATGGATACTATCATGTTGATCATGAGAATGAGTCTTACCTTTTAGATACCGACCCTTCAGATGCCAGTAGTCCTAGACAGAGTGGCCAGTTTTACCCCATTGGAGGCAGCAAGGCGGCATACTTCTTCTGGCAGCCTTGAAGTTTGTCGATCTGTCCTGATAGGTGCCTCGATGCACAAGGTGATACCTGGGCTTCTAAGTGGAAATTTGCTGAGCAACCTTTCTCCTAGTGTTGACCTACTTCTTGCCATTGCTTTCAGCTTTATTTCTTCTATTCTTGCCTACTCTTAGTTTATCATTTCTCAATATAAAGAAATTATGCACAATATGTCCATGCTTACCACAATAAAAGCAGTAACCATCCACTTTATGGAAAACATGATGTTCAACACTATTTTTCTTAGCATGCATAACAACACAATCAGACTTGTTTTTTTGTGTTGGCTTTTACATTTTCAATTTTTGATGTTTATCTTGCTTTTTATTTTTCTGAGCACTAGACTACTTTTGGGGACCACTAGAGGTACTGGCCTCATGTGAGCTGGAGACGAAAGATTTATGCAATTTGTACTCAAGGGCCTTTTTATTCACAGATTTATAGTTTAAGTCCTCTTTCTGAATGCTCACCTTAGCTCCCAAAGTTTTGTGTAGATTATCTTTGTGTTGATCAAACCTTGACAGAGAAATTTTTAAATCTTTGATTTCATTCTCTAAAGAGGAGACGTGCAGCTTGGATTCAACGAGGTCGAACAAATTGAATACCATGGAGGAACTGTATGAGAGGGTGAGGTATATACAAATGCAGATGAAAGACTCACCTATTCTCTCTATGTTTGACCAGAAGCCAAGAGCGTCCAGGAAGGGCAATTTGATGAGTAATAATGGTGCCACTACCGAGGGTGTAGTTATGAATCAGCAGGTTAGTGCGGTCGGCCACCCCATGCAACCCTATAACCCCACAAACCAAAGGCCACCACAACAATTCCAACAACCTTCCTTTGCCAACCAAGCACTGCACCAATAGCCCTTCCGACCTCAGCATCCTCCCCAGAACCAAATCATGCAACCAACTCCCCAGCAATACCACAATGTGCCTCCACCGGCCAATTATGACCCTCGGCAACCCAGAAGACCGGTAGGGCCCAGAAGAGCCCAGTATCCTCCATTGCCTGAAAGCCTCCCCGATATTGTCAATGCCCTCATGGCCGCTAACCTGCTCGTTCTACCGAAGGAAAGGGCAACTTGGGCCCCTAACGTGGACACCTCTCGGTATTGTGTCTTTCATCGGCAGCCACGGCACAACATAGACCATTGTTTCCACTTCAAGGATTATATTTATGATTTGAATGATCAGGGAGGCATTGACTGGGACGAGATGAGGAAGTTTGTTATTGCCATGAAGGCAAGGAGACCACCACGTTAGCAGCAACCAGTTCAGCAAGTTCAGCAGTAGCCCGTCCAGCAAGTTCAACAACAACCAATACAAGCAGCACGACCAGAGATGGGGATTGTCCAAAACCCACTGTCGAAGCACCAGAACCAGTAGGTCAACCCTGTTACCACTTCCCACGAGGTGGAGAGAGGTCAAGGCTGGCATCTAGAAAGCACCTCCATCTCTTCCATTAACCAACAAAATTCCAACCAATTACCCCGTTTGTTAAGAACCAGTCAACCTTATCCTGTTCAACAGAATTCCAGATCTTTGATTCAAACAGCTAACCAAACTCCTTCCAGTCTCATTCCTCCACCACAAAGGCCTTTACTTATTTGTCCTCTTCCTTCTCCACCCGCTCCACAAGCCATGCCAACTTCCATCGCTCCTTTGCCTTCCAGGCCACTCTTGCTCCGCGCTTCCCCATTACCACCACCATCCATTCAAAACTCTGCTATTCCGAGGCCTTTGTTGATACGACCTCCAGCAAATTCTCACCCACCTCCTACCGCCAATTTGGCACCTCAGATGCCTCCTTTTACACATCCTTCACCTACTCCCATTCCCTCCAATCCAATTCCTCCTACACCAGTGGTTCCAGTTCTCGTCCATACTCAGTCGGGAAGGCCCCTCATCAGAGATCCCCGACCGGCTTTGCCTATCCAAACCACCAATTCTGACATGCCGTCATCCTCCACCAACCCTCCAGCCATTTCCAGCCCGACGGAGGCACAGTCGTTACAAACTATGGTGCTCCATAGTGGGCGGATGTTTCACCGAGTCTTTCCTTAGCAGAGATAGTAAGAGCCAGTGCAGGGGAAGGAAGAACAGTCACAGGAACCGGAGTCTGTCCCAGGGACAGAGTATGGTTTATTGAAACATTTGGACCAGACACTAGCTAGGATCTCCATTCTAGAGCTAATCAAGAGATCGACCACTCATCAGGTGACTTTACAGCAATATCTTCAGAAGGTGATGGTCAATGAAGATATCCCAGCCGAGCAGATTACATTAGTATTGACACCAGCAGGGAATCAACCCGCTATTATTTTTCATGAGCATGAGCTAGCACCGAAACTGGCAAGGACCTTTGCCTTGTGCATCACTGTTGATATAAACAAAGTAGCTGTCAGCTAGTGTTTGGTGGACACTGGCACATCTATTAATGTTTTGCCGCCCAGTACATTGAATAAATATGGCATCCCAGAATCAGAAGTTCGACCGTCATCTATTACAGTAACGACATATGATAACACGAAAAAGCCGCCAATGGGCATGGTTACATTAAAAGTAGGGCTGGGCCCTTCATTTGTCACCGCCAACTTCGACGTGTTAGATATAGACCCCACTTTCAATGCCATTTTAGGGCGTCCTTATGTTTTGGCACTCGATGTCTTCCCCTCTACAAACCACCAATGCATCAAGTTTCCATATAAGGGGCGCATCGTCAAGGTGACTAGTATGCCCATCCTACCCACGGCGGATATATTGTCAGCCACATCAGTGCCCTCAATTTGGCCATCAAATATGCCACTTCTGTCAGTTCTAGATCTTGCCGACCAGTGGCATGATATTTTAAAACTGCAAGCTGCAACATGCATATCAGCACCGACTCCGAAGAAAAAGAAAAGTTTGTTAACTACCCCAGGATGGGACATCATGATGAAAATGGGGTACATGTCTGGTAAAGGCCTTGGAGTCAATTCACAAGGTAGGACTAAGGCCGCCAAGAACCAGAAGCTTATTCCCCGAGACGGCCTTGGTTACAAAGGGCCAAACAAAGAAGAGATAGTTGAAACAGAGGGAGAATTGTGGACCACTATGTCCACCTTTAAGCCAAACAGACGGCCACTTACATGGCCTATTTATACACATTTCGTGAAGGGACCGACTGAACAGATAGGAGAATAGGCCACAGTTCTTACTTCAGTCCTAGACAGTCAAGATGTGCATGCACGACAGTTCGCCAGGCACATGGCCCGGCTGGTTTCATACAAGGCTCTAGAGGCCCTAAGGCCAGACAAAAGAAGAAACATGAATGATCCCGAATGTGAATGGTATAGATGGTTTGATATGGATGACATTGCTGTATCTCTGAGTCGACTATTTTTGCCAACAGATCCCGAATGGCCGCCACTGGTGCATGACATGATTGAGAAGCCGACAGTGATCACAGACAAAAGGCAGCTGCTGAATAACTACACAGACATAGGTCGGATCTGCTGTACAAAGAGGGGTTCACTGTGGATAGGCTGTGGGCCGGCCTTTTCTCCCTCCGATCCATTCACCCATCATTGATTCGCTCTGTTTGTTTCAGGTTCTTCAATAATATTTCTAGACCACCCGTGGTCATGATTTCAGTTTCTCCAAATGCTTTCCAGATTTCATTCTCCATTCACTTGCTCAATGAGTAGTTTTCCCAACTTATCATTACGCCCCCGCGAGGGCAATTGATTGATTCCAGTATTCTCCAAGAATTCTCTAATCTCTCTCCATTTCTCATCAACAAGTTGCAGACCCTATCTAGTTCACAGACAGATCTGGGGTTCGTGGAAGCTGTGTCATCTCCGAGCCTTCCTAGAAACATCTAGTGGCAAATCATATACCAATGGAAAGGTCTTCCAGAGTGCTTTCCAGGCGAGGTGGTTTCGTCATCATCCGAGCTCTGAGCTGATCGTGACACTAATTCTTCCTCGAGTGCGCAAAGCCACCCAAGCAGCCAACCAGAGCCTCAGATAACATTCAACCACGGCTTCTCCTTAGCGAATATGGGTGTCAAACTTGGATGAGAATATCCTCTACCAGTCTTCTTTCATCCCCAAAAAGTGGAGTGACGTTTGGATCTCGGCATCAAGAGTTCTCATTTTCTTCCTCCTAGCGCACGGTTCTGCTTCCTATCAGTCTGCCCTAACCCCCCCTCACTCAACGGGTTCCTTCTCCCTACTACAACATCGTCTGGAGCTCCCCCTGATTACTGGTCAAAGAAGACTCATCCACGGTCATCCTCGAATTGGTCCCATCTCGATTGGACTTCGGGAGCAGCCATGGCTCCTGCATCTAGTTGCTGTTGTACTGCATAGATCAAGACCTGCTAGTGACCTGAGGCAACTTTCTTGAGCTCCCATGGTCACATCCCATAGCTTCTGAAGGCGCCGCTTGGCCGAGAGATACTACAACCAGTCAGCGTCCATCAGCAAAAGGCGGCGTCCCGTTTGGCATCTGGAAGAGCATTTTCTTAATTTTCTCCCTCAGGTGCTCTGTTCTGATTGTTCCTGGACTGAACATACCCCCGCCCACCTTTCTGGCTGCTCCGGTCATCTCCGATCACCGTCGGCATTCCCACTAGTGCCATTTTGAAGAGGACTCGACGATGGCTCCAACGACTCCGGCCTCGCTCAAATCCAAGTTCGGGAGCACCCATGGCGGCCTCGCCTTCCTGCTACAGCCGTTCTGAGACAGCCAGGAGCAGGAAATAGAGTCCCTGATCACAGTCCTGCCCCGACCAGCGCCGTCCTCCAAGCTGAAAGGAAGAAACGCGTGTGTTATGCATGCATAGAGATCTCACCCTGGGAGGTGACTAAATCCTGAAGAATATCGGTGTCTCGGGAACCTTACCTGCGGGACGGCTTGGTTCAGTCCGGGCTGCGGCAAATTGCGCGAAAGAAGGGACTGAAGGCGGAGGGGAAGCTGAAGTAGTCCGAATAGCCTCCACCCTCCTCTGCTCAACCTCCTTCCGTCCTGCTATTTTAGCGGCAGCCAACACCCTCTCTACGGGTGACCCCTTTTGAGGTCCTTCGGTGGCCTTGGGTGAGAGAGTTGGAGTGGGCGACGACTCCGACTTGACCCAGGCCTCACCTACGTCGAGGGTCGACGAGGGCATCAGTTCCTCCCCAGCTGATGGACAAAAAGCAAAGGCATCCGGGTGTAAGCAACCCGTTCCGACACAGAAATAAAACTCCACCTGGAAGACGCTCTTGACGGAGGAGTCTCACCTGTGGGTTGGCTCGGTTCAATCCGACCGGCCTCGAATTCCTCGAAGGATGGGACCGGAGGTGGTGGGGGAACGGTCTCTGCAGCCTTGGCGGCCTCTGTCTTCCGATGCTTAGCCTCCCGCCGCCCTGCAGCCTTTGCCTCGTCCAGGGACTTCTTCACCGGTGATCGTGCCCTGGACCTCTTTGCGGGCAGAGGCAAGGGAGTTGTAGTCGGGGCCGGTGGCGTCGCCTCGAAATGCGCTAGCTTCTCTGCCTGTCGGAGGAGGTTGTGATAAGTCGCCATCTGCGTGCTGTCCGGATGGTCTGTGAAGAGGAAGGATAGGAAAAGTAAAGAATCGATTAGCATCCAGCACTCTGAAAGAGGCAGCCATGAATGCAAAGTAAGAGAAATGTCAAATACCGTGTGGGCTAGTGTAGAGCCACAGTGATATCGGCCAATAACTGAGGGATGGCTCCTTGTCGCGGCGGGCGACCTCTCGGACCAACCAGCACACATCCCCGATCGTCTGGCATCGATCGGCAAGGGTGGCTAAGTCCGCATGCTTCTTGGCAGACAGTTTCATGTATTCATTCACACCTTTTTGCTTGTCTTCATGAATATGCATGAGTCTGCATTCTTTGAGTACCTATTGCAATATCTCATGAAGCATATTTTATAAGAGTTTCGAAGGTTAACTCTTTAGGAAGGACATTTTGGTAATTTATCCTATTAAATTGGTAAATAAAGTAGACCCTGATTTCTCGACTATCTCTCACTTCTAAGCTTTTATCATCTGCTTCTTTTAACCTTGGCCAAGCTCTCTCTGTCTCGATGCATCATCGTCCTTCTCTATAACTCTCTAAAAACCCTAAAATTGAGCATCACCTTCATACATCGATGCACCAGAGGTTTCCCTCCATGTCTCCATCATCCTGTTAAAGTAAAAAACCCACCTCTCCTTGTTTTACTGTTACCCTATCTCCTGCAGGATCTCTCTCTGGCCTCTCATCTACTTTAATGTCTTCACCAACTACAAGAAGCAGAGGAAAGCAAATAGTCTTAGAGAAATAGCCTGCGACTGATGTATCCAGATGAAAGGAACCTCGGTCCAAATGATCTCATGACTGAGATGCATCTGCCTGTGGATCTCATCAGCCAGAGTCAACAAAGGTGACAAAAAGGAAGGACCGAGAGTCAGATTCACTTGTCAGAAAAAGAGGGGCAACTCTGAAAAGAGTTAAGAAGAGTTTAATAAGGATAGAGCTCAGAGATGAAGGTGACGAACCAAGTGAAGCAGCGAGAATTTTGTTTCCAAGGTACATTGATATAAATGACCACCAACTGCTTGAAAATTTTCCTGAATTAATGGAGATAATTGAATTTCAAGGATGGAAGAAGTTTGTTAGTAAGCATAAAATCTATTATCCCAAGTTGGTGACTGAATTCTATGGAAACTTGACATATGATGCAAGCATTCCAAAGTTTTGGACTCATGTTAGAGGAGTTGAAATTGAGATCACCAAGCGTCTATTACATGAAGCTCTTAGAATTCCAGAGGGTGGAGCTAAAGAAGTTGATTTTGTCTATGATAAATTTGAAGCATTGTGTAAGATTTTAGGGGTTAATTCACAGAGGGTTCTCTATGTGTTCTTCTTGTTCTTGGAGGTTGCATTGTCCATTTATTCTTGAGTGTTCTCAATCCCCTGGCGAAAATCGGTCAGCATCTCCCCCAGACCGGGACGTGTCAGAGATAATAGAAGGCCACCAAACGGATTGCTCCAAGGTGACCCTCAAAAATCACAGTGGCCTCACGGCGGTCCGAACCCATGTGTGAGTGTGGAGCACTCAAGGGCTAACCTTCAAGAGTGACCACGACTCACGGGCGATGAATCTTCTAAGCGGAGTGAATGTTTGCTATGAGGGCCATGAATGTTTATCTGTTGGTGGGTCACTTTGAGGGCCATGCCATGAAGAGGCAAGCCTCAAGGACCCTAGATGCTTAGAGGGGGAAGAAGGGAAACAGAGGTTGCACAGGGGAACACCAAGCTTGCAAAAGACTTTCCTTTTTATTCATCCACACAATGGGGAAGGATTTGTAGCACAGAGAAGGTTCATCTCGGGATGGGAGTGGAATACATTGCAAGGGGGAGGAACAAGATACTGACGAGGGAAAAAAAAGGAACACAGACAGCCCCCCCTCGACTCACCTGTCACACTCACTCTCCTTTCTTTCCCTTCATCTTCACCTAGCCGGCGTGGGGACGGGGCCTCTTCTCTCTTTTCCTTCTTCCCTTCTCTGCACACAGCCGAGAGGGAGCCAACCTTCTTTCTTTGTAGAACAGGCGGAGTATATATAACCAGCTGCCCTTTCTTTGCTTGAATGGAAGAAACCCCTCCACTTACTTCATCTGCCAGACGAGTAGGATTGACATGCCGCGGTGTCATCCGTTGATTTGCACAGTACGCTGGCATTTGTCTGAGGATGGGACATTCGCGGGTTTGTCGTGCCAGACTTGTGGACGCACTTATGGGGACTCTTCGTTCTTTTCATTCGTTTATTCGTCCTTTCGTTCGCTCGTTCGGTTTATTGAGTGCGAGGGCGTGCCAGTCACCGAGGTGACGATTTATGCGACTTGGTTGATTGCCCGAAGTTCCTTTGATAGATTTCTGACCAGCACTAACATATGTCCCGGATTCTCTCACTGGATATGAGACAACATGATCATTCATGACTTTGCGTCGTCCCTCTTCACTGAGCACCTTGTAGTACACTTGCTCTAGAGATGGGAGTTTCTCCATGCTAAGAATCTGACCACATGGGGTCTTGAACTCCTGATTCAAACTAGTCAGGAACTTGAAGACCCTATTTCGCTGAACGTAGGCCACAAATTTTTTCTGATCTTCTTTGCATGGCCAATCATCGATGTCATAGTAATCTAAATCCTCCCACTTGTTACGGAGCAAGCTATAATACCCACTGATAGAGAGAGCTCCTTGGGTAAGGCCATGAATATCGTGGGTCAACTGATAGACCCGAACCATATCTTGATTTTGTTCGAACATTTCTTCAAGGAGAACCCACATATCACAAGCTGTTTTCTTCATGATAATGAGCCCTTGAAAATCGGGGCTGACTGAGTTCACCAACCAAGACATGACTACATTGTTTTTGAGTTCCCATTTATCAAAACCAGGGTCAAAGTCACTAGGCTGTTGAAGTTTCCCATTTATGTAACCAATTTTCTCCCGGCCTGTGATTTACATTTTTATCGCAACTGACCACACCATGTAGTTGTACTCCATTAACTTGCTTAAGTAATCTAGAGAGAAGTATTCTCATTTCCAGCGTAGATGGGCATTGAATCTAGATAATCAGAACTCTTGGAGGTCATTTCGGACTCCATCAACTGTGACATATCTCGCTACAGTGATATTCACTGCTGTAGATTGTCCAAACCAATTGTTGCGTAGTGAGACACATGACGTCAGACGTCAGACTCGATTGGCGTGCCACACTATGGCACTATCTACACAGACGACAATTAGAGTTGTACTAGCGTCATTTTTATTTTATTATGTATTTTTATTTTATTTGAGTTTGTTCTAGTAGTCGTAAGTGAGTAGGATTAAATTTTTAATTTTTCATAGTTATTGGGCTCTCTAAAGGAGGATATGATGGAATATGGGTCATCATAGACCGATTGACCAAGTCGGCACATTTCTTGCCAATCAAGAGACGATGATCAGTTGATGTTCTTGTTGCTTTGTACATCAAGGAAATAGTCAGACTACATGGAGTACTTGTTTCAATCGTGTCTGACCGAGACTCGCATTTTACTTCTCATTTTTGGAAGGGTCTACAACATTCGTTGGGGATGAGACACAACTTTAGTACTGCCTTTCATCCTTAAACGGATGGTCAGACCGAAAGAACAAATCAAGTAGTAAAAGACATGCTCAGAGCTTGTATCATCGATTTTGGTGGAAGCTGGCTTGATCATTTGTCCCTGGTCGAGTTTGCATACAACAATAGTTACTAGGCAAGTATACAGATGGCACCCTTCGAAGCTTTATATGGAAGATGTTGTCGATCACCCTTATGCTGGGATGAAGTTGGTGAAAAATAACTACTAGGCCCAGATCTAGTAAGGGATACCACCGAAAAGATTCAGCTCATTAGAGAAAGACTACAAATGGCTCTGTCTAGATAGAAGGCTTATGCCGATACAAAAAGAAGAGATCTCGAGTTCCAAGTAGGAAATCACGTATTTTTTATGATTTCTCCAGGATGAGGAATTCAGAGATTTGGTGTTAAGGGAAAGTTACACCAAGATATATCGGACCTTTTGAGGTAGTAGAAAGAGTTGGCAAGGTTGCTTACCGCGTCGCTTTATCTCCTCAATTGTCCGAAGTCCATAATGTGTTCCACATATCCATGTTGAAGAAGTATGTACACGATCCATCTCATGTCATAGATCATGGAGACCTGGTGATACAAAAGGATCTCACTTGTGAATAAAAGTCCATGAAGATCATTGATCGCGAAGTACGTGCACTAAGGAAAAAGACGATTCCCATGGTCAAGATTCAATGGAGCAAATGCTCAGAACAAGAAGCCACATGGGAGACCGAGGAATCCATGAAGAAAAGATTCCCAGACTTATTTTGAATGGTAAATACTCTGCACGGATCTGTACCGAGAGTGACCGACAGGCTTAGGGCTCCCTCGGGATATGTTGCCAGGATGTTGAACCCGCAGAGGGGGGTTCGAATCGGGTGGAGCTTGGATGGGTTTTCACCCATCTTAAGAAAACACTCCTATGAGAGTATATCAGGGGCACTACCATTATGAACTAGTATCCTATCTACATTACAATGGCTTATCATAGTCAATATTACAAGGGCGTCATCATGCGGGGTGATTACCCCTTTTAGGCCCTGGTCAAAGGATACCAAGGCCTGCTGCTCGCTTGCCGATGGGGCTTTAGGGGGCTCGGAGGCCCTGCTCGCCCGTTCAGCATGATGCTTCCTTCCTCGATGACTATCTCTGCCTGATGCTGGGCCGCCAGAGATGACGTTGATGTGGACTCCGCGGGGTTGATTGTCAATCTCTTCTAGAGGGATGCCGCGATCCTCCCTCTGCTCGGACACATATCGAGATAGGTGTCCCTGGCGGACGAGACGCTCGATCTCATCCTTGAGCTGATGATAATCTCCAGTATGGTGTCCATGGTCATTGTGGAACTGGCAGTGCTTGCACTGGCTGCAGCGCTTTGGGTCAGACTTCATAGGCTCGGGTTGGCAGAGAAGGCCCGAGCCCTTGATGTCTTCATATATCTAGTAGACGGGGGCGGATAAGGGCGTGTACCGCTCGTATTTCTGAGGGGGCTCCCTGCGGTCTCCGTCTTGATTCTGCCTTTTCGCTTGGCCCAAGCCTTGCTCGGATGATCGCTTCCTATCTCCCTCTAGACCCGAGCCCATCGTGCTGTGGCAGGTGCTGAGGACTTCTTCGCACTCTGCATGGCGCAGGGCTAGGGTCACTAGATCGGCTAGAGAGGTGGGTGGATGGAGGACTAGCTCTCGCTAGAGGTTCTCGTCGTGGGTGCCTCTGGTCAATGCAGTGATGGCTGGGCAACATCCAGGCGAGGGACACGTAGAGCTTCCGGTTTAAATCTGTTGATATAAGCCCGTAGCTTCTCCCCCTGTGCGTGTTTTACTCCACATAGGGAGGTAAAGGTCTACAACAGTAAATTTTGGGGCTGCTGGAACATGGGTTGACAGGCCACACTCGTAGGAGACGAGGGAGGCGAGTCGAGGCCAATCGGGTGAGCCAATTGGAACCCGAGCGGTTCTGCCCGTGCTGGTCACCTGGCGCAGAAAACTTGCGGAAGTCGGTACGGCTGGATCCGACGTCCGATCAGGATGCCATTTATGGGAGCACGTCAGTGACTAGATGAAGAACGCCTCGGCCAAATTGCGTGATCAGATCTAATCAGATCTGGGCGTGACTGCGCCTGTACCAGGGCTCTGGTTCTGCTCACACAGAACTGCACAGGAAGACTAAAAATTACATAATAAATAGCTCCGATCTCTGAATGGATCGCCGCTTGTTTGAGATCATCGGTGACATCTGGAGGAAGGATCTAACTATGGGGTTTAGTCAGATCTGCAAGGGGGAAGGCAAGGTAGCTTCTGCAAGTCACCTTTGAAACTAGATTGGATCTGCACGGATCTACTTGCATAGTCTCATCAAAATCAATGCCATGATCAGCACGGACCTCAAAAGAACATGAGCTTGGCGCTAACGCGAAGAAGATAGAAAAATCTACGATCACTCAGAATCTCAGATTTAGAGAAGCAGAGAGTAGATCTATAGAATTTTAATATTAGAGAACTGAAGATCTAGATAGCAGGCTCAGACAGAGTTGCGCGACTTCACGGCGGGAATTGTTGCTAGAGATCTCGAACCCCGATTGACGCAAAACTGGCGCTGGATTGCTCGTAGCTTACAAAGGCTTCCCTGGTAAAATCACCAGGCTCAGATCGGATGAGGAGACAACTATGGGAGGTTCGTGATTTGGAGATGAGATCTGGGTGAGTAGATCTAGATCTACACACGAGCGTGAATCGAATGATAACCTCGACGTCGCACCGATAGGAAGGGGAGTCGCACCCCGACTAGATCTTGTCGCGGGATCTAGAGCTCCTAAGCTTCACACCCAAGGAAGAACAAAGAGAATCACGTACAATACTGCAACAATATACCTCGCAGTCCGGGAAAGACCATGACAGCGTAAATTTGGTAGCCCATCGCCTGCTCTGGGCTTACATCTCCGGAAGCGGCAAAGCGGAAAAATGTCTGCAGCAGATCAAGCCTAAATTCGGCCCGTTCGATGGCGCCATCGCCGAAGAGTTTGATGAAACCTGGGCCTCCTACGAACTATGGAGATCCCTTCATAAAAAGCCATAACGCAAAACCGTTAATCCTCTTTCAACACTGATAACATGACCTATCCAGCCCACACCTGCAGCGTATTGCTCCTCCTCGCATCTTTCATTTGCATACACCCGGCATTCTCACAAACAGCCCCTGCAAAACCCAAGAGCGATCTCATCACCACCTTACAAGATATCAGTAAAGTCTATTCGGTCAACCACATCATGGACGATCAAAATGAGCTCATCAACCTGTCCATCAGCAGCGCCGGCAAAAGCGATCTTCAACAGCTGCTGGACAAGGATATAAAAACAGCCGAAAGCCTGCGCTCCCCCTCCATCACCAATGACACGGTAAAGACCCGCGTTGAACGCTATCTGGCAGCGGCGATAAAAAGCTATCAGGCGCTCAAACAATATGGCTCTTCATCAAAAGAATTTAAAGCGCAGTATGCCGCCTTCCACACCCAAAGAAATAAATACAATGACTTCCTGACGACTACCTACGCTTTAAATAAGTTTGTCAAACTGACCGAAGACCGTTACTGGGCCGTCATGGACAAAAAGAATTACATTAAATCGCCCCGGTTCGGTAACTATACCACGCTACAAAAAAGCAACATCAAAGGCGCCCTCCTCTTACTCGACAGTATCGGCAAGGCCACCACCAACTTCCAGGAAAAAGCGATATACCAGATCGAGATGGCCGATCAATACGTCAAAAACAGTAAGACATTGGGCAACAGATCAGAAGAAGCCGTTGATATATATAGATCCATCCTTGACCAACAACAATACAGCCTCTATTTATTTGAGGTGTGGGTTAAATGGAGAGACGAACTTGCCTCCATCAAGGCCCAAGAGGGTGAATATATGCAAGCTTTGGGGCTGTGTCGAAGTAGCGAGGAATGACACGAGAAGGCCTTGGAAGGAGGTCAACATGACATCCACGCCCTCAGGAATAGAATCGAGAAACTAGAGGGCTATCTCGCTGCAGCCCGGTCTAAGCTGGTAGAGGCTGAGGCGACTGTTGACAGGGAGAGCGAGGCGCTCACCATTGCCAGGGTCGAGGCGACGTCCATAGAAATAGAGCTGGCACACCTTGAAGAGCAGAGGGGCCGATTGTGCGACATGGCGGACTTTCCTTGCGTCGAGATTCTCCCCCTCAAGGATATCTTCTAGGGCATCGACTGAGCGCTGCTCTCCTCGACCCTCCTCTTGTATTCCGCTTCTCTCTCTTTTTCTTCTCTATTTTTGACATGTAACACAGGGGTATGCCCTGGAGCACGTGTATCCCCTTTTAATTGAAAGGAATAGAACAACCTTATTGTGTATATCTCTTGTGTGCGGTCCCAAAAGTCCTTCTTTCCCCTTTTTTTTCTTCTTCCCTTTTGTGCCTCACTTGAAATGCATCGACGAGGTGTAAGTCTTTGTGGTAGCTTGCCCGGGGAGAACTGGGTAGGCGTCCGTGTTAGCACACAAGAGAGTGCTTGCCCTCCCAGGGGAAGGATGAGGGGACCACTACACCGTGCGAAGCGGACTACCAACCGATCTCGCTCGGGCGTCCGAAGGGGATGGAGGCGAAAGTTCATTCACTCGATGATGTGGACGTGAGGTCCAAATCAAAGGAAGTATCCATCGTCCCAAGGGACAGTGAGAAGAGTTTGTTCAGTCAATGATCCGGATGGGAGGTCCTGATCGATGGGAAGGTCACCATCCCGAGGGATGGAGGGGATGGTTTGTTTAGTCAATGACCCAGATAGGAGGTCCAAGCCAAGGAGAATAATCACCACACCGAGGGATGGAGAAAAGAGTTTGTTCAGTCGATGCCCTAGATGGAAGATCTAGATCAAAGGGAAAGTCGAAAATTACATGGATTGACTTAAAAAAGTGTGAAGAACACAATGGCGCATGTTGACAATCCATCAGAGCTTCAAAAATGTGGAGGGGTAAGTGATGACCCCATCATACCTCCTGGGTGGGGAAAACTCGACCCTGTCGAGTATGGGTCCACCGGGAAGTAGTACACCAAATGTAGCTCCAGGCGAACCACGATCTCCCAACTCAACTCTGCGTCCTTAGCCGGGGGATGGCTCTTCAGCCTCTCAAGGTAGCTTAGGCATACTCTCTTGCTGGCAATAATACTTTGCTTGACCAGTATTTTCTCCTTGTGCTCACGTCGGGCTCTCAAGTTGATTTGTGGTGGCACTCCGAGGGTCTCTCTCATAAGGGTAGGTTTAGGCTCGAAACTCTCGATAGGTTCCACCGCGGTGCCCGTATAGGGTGTTAGGCCCGCCATGTGGGAAGTGGGGTGAAACCCAAAACCCATCGGTAAGTCCAACCCGTAAGTCGGATTGCCAAAGACACTCGGAACTTGGTAAGGTCCACGTCCTCGTGCCCTCGATATGGAGGTGACCCTAGGATAGAGCCACTCTAATGTCACCATCGCTAGTTTGCCTACTGGGAATCCCAAGTGGCACTCATGAGCTTTTGCCCGCTCATCATCAACCTCACCGCCCGTTGCTAAACATCATAGCATCATCAGGATTGACCAGAACTTGTATTGAGATTAAACAAGCTACTCAGTTCTGATTTAATCTTCAGAGAAGTAGTGACAATTTCTTTTTTTTTCTTTACTATTTTAGAATAGTCAAGTATAATCTTGTCTTTCTACATAAGAGTACACGTTTATCAGACGCCAGTATTCCTAGTTACTCAGTAGGGTCTACTATTCTATCTCAGGTATAGTTTCCACCATTTTGTATTAGGGTACACGTTTATCAAACGCCAGTACCCCTAGTTTCTCAGTGGAATTAACCTTTTAATTTTCTGAATAGAGATAACTTGAAGCACTTCATGACATGAGTTGTTCTTCATTTCATTGATGAAACACCCAGTTTCTCAGTGCATTCAATCATTGCTTTGCCTTTAGCATAGATGATTTATGATTTTGACACAACTGCCCATTTGAGTTTCAGAAAGTGTTGTTTAAGAACAATACATTTTTTCAGGTTTTCTCAACCAATTTAACCTGAGTCTAGATATATTCAGATTCTAAAAGACTCAATTAAACATGACATGCACAAGATGGTTAAGAACTATTAAAATAATTTCACAATCCTTTTTCATGAGTTTGGTTTTGGTCTCTAAAGTTCATTAAGTTTAAACCAGCAATTCATTCAAGGTTAAGTACTGCTTCTTATAAGAAAAGATTTCTGATTTCAGCAGCTTAGATTAGTGAACTTGTCTATCAGTTTGTCATTTATTAAGATTCAGAAAAGGAATTCTAATAAATTTTCAGATACTGATGCCAAGGATGAGAATGAGTTAGATAAATTCAGAATTGGCAAAAAATGTTCTCAAAGAGGTTGACTCTGGGTGTCAACATTATTCAGAAACTGAATTAAGAACCTATTCTGATTCAAATTTTATTCTAAACTCCCTCTTTTAAGATGAATTAAGAATGATGATCATGAATGAAACTATATGTGTGATTCCTGTCTGTAGCCCATGACCAGCAAGGATGACATGATAAACCAAAAACTCCCCCTCATTGTATGCATGAGTTTTTCTGACATGTATGAATGATGCCATGTTTTAATCTAGATGTATGCAATGTTGACCCATGGTACTAAGTGGAGGCTAGCCTCTACACATGATGTGGGTTTCCAGACAGACATAATCTGCCCTTCTCCCAACGTACCATTTGATATACCTATGGGTCAACCATGGATTGCACCACACAAACATGCAGAGACTGACAATACATATGCAGCATTTGTTGTCATTCAGAAAGTTACAGAATACCAAGTGTTGATACAAATCTGAACAAGCATTCATGCTGAGAATGTATCTAAATAGGCATTCATGTAGAGAATTTACATATACCAAGTTCTCTTGTCAAAAACTTAAATCTTTCATTACCAAGAGTCTTGGTAAAAATGTCAGCAATTTATTTTTCTGTCTCAATGAATTCTAATTCAATTTTCTTTTTTACTTACCTCATCTCTAAGAAAATTGTGCTTAATCTCAATGTGCTTAGTTCGTGAATGGTGAACTGGATTTTTAGTAAGAGAAATCGCACTGGTGTTATTATAAAGAATTGTAATACAACCAAGGTTAATGTGATCGTCAATAAGCTGGTGTTTAATCCAGAGAACTTGGCCTGCATAGTTTCCAACTGCCACATGCTCTGCCTCAGCAGTGGATAAGACAACAATATGCTATTTCTTAGATGCCCAAGATACTAGACAACCACTCAGATATTGATAATATCCACTAGTACTTTTCCTGTCTATTCTACACCCTGCATAGTCTGCATCAGTGTAAGTTATAAGGTCTAACTCATGCCTAACAATATCATAAACCTAAGTCTAGGGTGACTGATAGATACCTAAAGATCCTTTTCATAGCTTTCATATGTGATTCCTTAGGACTAGTTTGAAAATGTGCACACAAATACACTGAAAATTGAATATCAGAGCGAGATGCAGTAAGATATAACAAGCGATCATACCTCTGTAGAGTTTTGTGTCTACCATTTTACCTTCAGGGTCAGCATCAAGGCTGGTTGATGTGCCCATCGGTGCAGTTATGGCTTTGAGATTTTTCATCTTGAATTTCTTCAGTAGATCCTTGATATAGTTCTCTTGGGTTATGAATGTCCCTTCTTTAGCCTGATAGACCTGCAATCCAAGAAAGAATTTTAGTTCTCCCATTGATCTCATTTCAAATTCTTTAGTCATTAATTGAGAGAACTCCTCACACATAGATGGCTTGGTTGACCCGAATACTATATCATCTACATAGATCTGAATAATCAAAATATCTTTATCATGTATCTTTGTGAATAATGTCTGGGCAACCTTATCTCTGAAAAATCTTTTATTTGTCAGAAATTTGCTCAGTCTGTCATACCAAGCTCAGGGAGCTTACTTTAATCCATAGAGTGCCTTATCAAGCTTATAAACATAGTCAATAAAATCAAGACACTCAAAACCTGGGGGTTATTTTACAAAAATATCCTCTTTTATTTCACCAGTGCCCCACCGCTACTCTGGCTCTTGGAAGTTGAACCCCGGCCACCCCGGGGCCACTGCTCCATGACCCGCTCGATCTCTCGGTGAACCCGAGCAATGCGGGTCCTCAGGTACCTGTCGTCTAGTGCAATAGGAGGCAAATCCTCCCTCAGCAAGCAGCTCTCCCCCGCCTTCCGAATCGCGGAGGCCTTCTACCGGTATAGGTGGCTATGCTCGAACCACCACCTGGCGTAGTGTACGTTGAACCTCCCTTGACGTCCCTGTCCCAGCATCGGGAACTGCTCCGACTCCCGATGACTGTAGAAGTCTCACCTTGCCGCCGTAAGAAGGTGGGTGTCCCTGCCACGGTACTACCTTCCGGTCAAAGGGAAATCCCAATTCGGTGAGATCCCCTGGTCGTACGCAAAGTTCCTCACAAACTAGTGTGGGTAGTATGGCTCTAAGGAACTCGTCGCTGACTGGCGCAACGTCAGCACCACCGACTGGGAGCTCTATATCCACTCAGTCTGCAACCCTATCTCTGTCACCTCCTGACCAGCGTCGGCGCTAGTAGCCCCTCTACCTAAAGGCCCCAGGAAGAGACTGGAATCCCTCGTGGCAATGTCAAAAGGAAGCCCCTCCTCGCCCCTGGCGGGCAGGTAACAAAGGGATCTCCTGGCCCCCTCCAGCTGCGTCTCTGCATCCCCGTCAGACTGCCTGGGAAAGCTAAACAAGAGTGGTGCCGTCGGGTTCCTCACTGTCCCTCACGTCACCAAGCCCGGAAACAACAACCCGGCCCACGCACTGAGGTAGTGGGTCGGTAGGAGTCGGCTTCTCTCTCTCAACGTTGAGTGTGCCGCTAGAACTCCGAGCCCCTGGTAGATGTTGGCCAATGCAGCGGGAGCTAGGGCCAACTGTCTCCCCTCGGCCAACAAACAAGCTAGCCACAACAACTCTGCTCTCAGTAGTCCATCCTCTCCGTGAGGTACTACAAAAGTCACCAACCAATACGCCAGATACGCTGCAAGGTGTGTCACGTCTGGCAGACCAGCCACCTACATCCCACACCCCAGCCCTCTCTCCCTCTGCAACCCGGGGTCGCCCTCCCCTGCTCCGTGCATCCACGGCATTCCCGGAGTCACCCGTCGCTACCTTGACCTCCCGTGGATCAGGAAGACCTCGCTGCTGCTCTCTGCAACCAGCCTGTAGCAGAGGTCACGCTTACAGAGACTACCCCGATGTCCACAGTGTGAACCAGCCAAAGTTATCTTCTGTGGTGTCGTACGTCGTCGAGTCAGCTTCGTTCCAGAAGTGGTCCTACTGTGATCTGACCTCAGCTCCATTCGCGTCGCTCATTCTTGTGCAACTGCACCCAACTCGGGTCTGAACCTGAGCACCATTTGGTAGCAGCTCCACCACCAACCCCTGTGCGACTCAGTCAAAGCTCTCTTCATAAGAGTTCTTCTTCTCCGAAGCACCGATGAACCAGAGGTGGTCCCACCTTGTTTTGACTTTTTCTCCATCTAGGGCATCCATTCTCCCTCAATCGCGCTAGAACCAGAGCCCTCTGTTCGCCTAGAACAAGCTGCTGTCAAGTCGGCCCTGACACCCCCTCCTTCTCTCTGTTTCAGTTTGAATGGTCTTCACAAAAGTTTCGGCCTCCGACGATACAAAACCAACGCAAGTGGTTTCGTCTCGATCCAATGTCAGCACTGGAAGTTCCACCTTGACCATCGACGTCCTGTCCTGCTGTACGCCCAGAAACCTAACCCTGGCCATTTCTGAGACCACGTCCAGCCAGTTGATCAGACGACCGCCATCTTCTGAGGGTTCGTAGACCTCCCTGTCAGCATCATCCATGACTTGGTCCCATCATGTTTGGAGTTCCACAGCGCCCGTACCGGCTGACACACCACGACCGCGTCAACTAGTCCTGCACGGCAGAACTGCATAGGCCCACTGCTGCGGCCGCCATCTCCATCCAGCGACATCATCTTGGCGCCAGACCTTCAGGCATCCTTCGGCATCCCTCGACCTTTGTCCAGGAGTTGGCTGCACCTCGATCGGACGTCCGAGCGGCGCACCTCCCTCTTCCTCTCTCCTTCCTCCCCGGTGGATGGTTGTGTTGAGATCGGGTCGGCGCGTGGAGATCGTGGAGGAGATCCCGTCTGCTTCCACTGCTCCTATGGATACATCTAGAGGCCAGACCCTTGATCGGCTCGCGACTCCAGGATCTTTCACTCATTCGTCTTCGAGATTTTGGGAGAATCTCAATCCCGCAAAGGTAAAGAATCGTTCTTTATACCGCGGGATTACCGTATTGTTTGAATTTGAAAAACTGGCAACGATATGCAATCTAAGGTTTCGATGTTTTTCGCCGCGCATTCTGGTCGAAACCTTACAACCCTGAGAGACGATTTTTAGACTGGTTACCATAGGGCCCCACGTCTTGCAGCCAGAGTCTGGTTAAGGGGAAAACTAGTTAGAGGCCTGACCTAGGACGCATGGTCAGTGTGTGCACACATGGTTGGGGGCAGTGGACACGCACTGACGAGCGTGACCCCAGCTAGTTCTTATTTTGTGGTTACTTGTACAGTGCCCCATTCTGCCTGGGGCGACGAGGGGGACACCTAAGGCACGGTCTAAGGCGTCAGGGGATGCATCCGGCCTTGCTTTTAGTGGTTGGCACTCCTGTCTTGTCAGGTAGTGACTCTGGGTTCTGTCATCGTGACGTGTGTCTCGATTTCCTCACCGTGAGACCGATGTCAGGCATAGCAGAGCTTTTCCATTTATTTATTCCTATTGTACTCGCTTTTAGCTTCTTGCGTTGTTGTTTCTAGTTTTGTGAGGTAGGGTTCTGAGTTATCCCTACTGAGCCTTTTGTTTTGAGGCTCATTCCCTACATTTTTCCCACGTTTCAGGTGAGGCGAGGCTTTAGCGGAGCGTGTCTGAGGCTCCACGTGGTTCTAGTGCCCAGGGCTAGTTGCCAGTTGCCAGAGCCAGGGTATGCCACATGTAGTTATACTTTCCTTTCTCTACTATACTAGTTGTGGACTACTGTTGTATTATGAAATTGTTATTATATTGTGGACCATGTAATTTACTCTTCAGTCGATGCTCCCAGCACAGAACCCGCTCAGGAGACTCCTGCTAAAGTAGCCGCTCCTGTCAGCAAGGCACCCACTTAGATGCTGGAGATTCGGGAACAGGCGGAAGACTCTTCACCCTCTGAGCAGGTTGATTATGGTGGCGGCTCTAGTGATGATGAGCTCCCACCAGCTGATACAGAAGCCGAGGATGCTGGGGCCTCTTCGGCTTATGAAAGTGACTTCATAACCTTCAGCCCTCCTGAGCTGCCAGGAATCGAGCAGGGGCCATCATACCCGCTTACAGGAGGAGGGCTGGAATCCACAGAGGCTACCTTTGGGGGCCTGAATGTAGTACCGATTGGGGTAGGAAGTGATTCACCACCTGCTTGTAGCCTTTCTTATCATCTTTATATTAGCTGGCTGACATACATATGTGTACTACAGGCTGAGGTGGCGCCACCAACCATAACGGTGCAAATACCCCTTCCAGATCTAGGTGCAGGCCAACCGACCCTCCCGCCAGTTTTGTGGCCCATTGCCTTGCGGTTCCCAAAGAATTATGCAGCAGTAGCGGCCTTAGAGGGACCTGGGGCAGTTGTAGAGGTTGGTGAACTGGCAGAAGCTACAGAAACCCAACCGCTTGCCGCTGACAAAGAATTGCTGCCAGAGCAGAATAGTCTCCCTGAGATAGAGGCGGGAGAGATTATTGGGGAAGAGGCCGTTGCTTCTAGGGCTTTGGCCATCATGGATGACTCTTCTCCCGTGGAGGCCAGCGGGACTGAATGCGAGGAGAAAGTATCCTTGATTATCAAACAGGCTAGCGCAGTCCCACCTCGGAAGGTAGGCAAGGAGGTTGCCATGGTGGAGACTCTTCCTGCTGTATCAGCTGTCACCGTTAATTCCAGCGCCGGTGCCCTTCAAATCATGTCGTCGTTGTCTTCTGGGGTGAGCGACAATATTTGGGCTCAGGTAGATAGCAGGGTGGACTTCCAGCTCCCTAAGACTTCGCCACTCGGTCTGTAATTTTCAAGCGACATGGTGTGGTCAGAAACACATGACAAATAAAATGGCGCATGCCGACGGATAATCCTAGTGTCAAAAAAATGTGGAGGGGCAAGGGATGCCACCATAATACCTCCGGGGTGGGGAGAACTCGACCCCATCGAGTATGGGTCCATCGGGGAAGTGGTACACCCAAATGCAGCTTCGGGCGAGCCACAATCTCCAAACTCAACCCCACATCCATAGTTGGGTGGATAGCTCTTCAGCGTCTCAAGGTGGCTCGAACACACCCTCTTGCCGGTGATGATACCTTGCTTGCCCAGTATTACCTCCGTGTGCTCACGTCGAGCTCTCAAGCTAATTTGTGGTGGTACTCCGAGGGTGTCTCTCACAAGGGTAGGTATAGGCTTGAAACTCTCGATAGGTTCCACTGCGGTGCCCGCATAGGGTGTTGGGTCCGCCACATGGGAAGTGGGGTGAATTCCAAAACCCATCGGTAAGTCTAACCCGTAAGCTAGGTTACCAAAGCCACTCGGAACTTGGGCAGGTCCAAGTCCTCGTGCCCTCGATTTGGAGGTGACCCTAGGGTAGAGCCACTCTAATGTCACCATCACTAAGTTGCCTACTTGGAATCCCAAGTGGCGCTTACGAGCTGTTGCCTGCTCTTTGTGATCCTCACCGCTCGTTGCTAGATGTTTGGGTGAATGCATATGACATGCACTATGATGCGATGTGGGTGTGAAAGGAATGGTGTGCAAAGGTGGACCAGGGCAGCCAAATGTAATCCAATCATACTTTAATGCCATGAAGACTTTGACAGACTTAGGAGGGTTGGGGCATCCATAGCCGAACCTATCATGCATGGGTGTGACAGATGTCAAGGGACCTGGACATCCATGTATGCTCCTTTCATGCGTAAGACCAATGATGAATGGGGGAGGACTAGCGCATCCTCATGTGAGCCAGTCATGCGTTGGGCCTAAAGTGTGTGTAACATGTATGAGATGACCGGACTTGTGACCCATGTCGAATGATGTGATTTGCCAAGATAGGTGCACTCTTGTTCCAGAACCTCCACATAGGGAGGGGTGTTAAGCCGGCCAGGCGGGGTAAGGGAGAAGAACACTAGGTTATCGAAAAGCCCCTCGACCGATTTTGCCAGCTTCTGGAATAATTGACCGACAGGTGCTATTGATGCCGCCACGGACGGTAACGAACTCGGATGACACTGAAACCAACGCCAATCTTCCACTGACAGGTCAAGAAGGCTCCAGAATTTTTGGGGAACAGTCCGTTGTCGTGGCTGGTCGTGGATGGCTCTGGAACTGGGGTGTTCTATTCTGGCTGGGACTGCTCTCAGGTCACAGCAGCAGAAAGATGATGCTGTCACGAACACTCTCGGAGTCAAAAAGGTATGGGACCAAAGCGAACACGTCTATTTGTGAGTCTTCTTCGATCTCCAACCAGGAAGGGCACCAGGGGAGGTCAGAGTAGGAAGGTAGAGGGTGAATAGTGGTGGCGCATCAGAGCTGGTTCTGAGCGAACTAACCTATGCACCCGGGGAAGAAAATTTGGAACGGATAGCTCCGGACTGCAAATGAGGCTCCGCCAGCTGCGGGGGACATAAGACTGGTAGAGGAATGTCCCAGCCAAACGGCGCGCAAAGGGGACCTGGGGAGTGATCGCTGGGGCTTCAGCACTTTGCCTCTAGTTGCTGGCCAGACTGGTTCTGCGCAGTCTGTGGAAAACGGCTCTCCCAGGCAGCTCCGAACTCGGATTGAGATGAGATTACCTCTCCTGCGAAGTTGACTTGAAGAGATTTCTGTCGATGTATGGTACACCTTCTGAAGTCACCGAATGACCCCTGGGCAGGCTCTGCAAGTCGGACTTCTACTACTGCCTGCGAACTGAGTGGAGCAGTGAAGAGTTTGATGGATGTAGGGGTGGTTGGAAGTGGAGGGCGTGGATAGGGGAGGAAGGGCCTACTGACAGAGGTTGTGGGAGATGTGGAGTAGGGTGTACAAGGGATGAATGGGGCAGGAAGGTCAGGGTCGGGGCGCAGCAGGGGGAGGGAATGAGAGAGGGGGGGCAGACGAGGTATAAATAGAGGAGGGGGGGATTCGAACGGTCCCCACCGTTTGAACTCCCCCTCTCCCTCTCTCTTCTTCCTCCTTCATCGAGCGTGAGAGCGAGCGCCCCCCCTCTCCTCTTTCTTCTCCGTCGTCAGACACGGGCGCCACCGCCACCGTTTCTGTCATCGTCGTCTTGCTCGGGGTGAGGCAGCCATTGTGCGAGGCCCCCCCTCTTCTTCTTCTCCTCTCTTCCCTCGTTCTCTCCTTTTCTCTTCCTCCTCTCCCTCTTCTTCTTCGTTGGACTGCGAGACAGAGCCCTAGGGCTCCCTCTCTCTCTCTTATTCTTCTTCTCTCTCCCTCCTTTTTTCTCTCTCTCTCCCTCTCCTCTTCTTTTCCTTCGTCTCCAGCGACAGGAACGGCCGTCGGGAGGGCGTGCCACGGACGGGGGTGCCGGATGTGCCAGCGAGGCCCTTTGGCGAGTGTGCCGGTGAAGGGCACCAAAAGTAGTATGCCGGCAAAGCGAGTGGGGCATGAGCGTGCCAGGGAATGAGTGCACGGGTGTGCGCACGGGTGTGCCAGCGAGTGAGTGCACGGGTGTGCCGGCGAGCGAGTGCACGGGCGAGTGTGCCGGTGAAAGCTTCGGGCGAGTGTGCCAGCGAAGCTTCACAGGGCGTATCGGTGAATGCTTCGAGGAGTGTACCGGCGAAGCTTCGCGAGGGCGTACCGGCGAACGCTTCGAGGAGTGTACTGGCGAAGCTTCGCGAGGGCGTGTCATTGAAGCTTGAGGCATGGGTGTGCCGGTGGAGGGTTATGAAGGCAATTTTAGACAAGTGACCTATGGTGCTGCCCTGCGGGGCCCAGCACCACCTAGCTGGGGCCATCACTCCTTGTGGGCATGCACCCGTGTTTCCCCTTACGCCTATGGCCTAGGGGAGACTCTGTCGAAATTTCGTCAGAAATTGGCCGTCTTAATTATTATGACAATGGTTCACTCCTTGGCTTCACCGTCCGTCTCCTGGGCTCGCGTCACGTAGTGAACCCCCCCACCGAGATCAGGCGCATGGGAGAGGCGGAGGTGGCCGTGGGCTGTAGAGGGTTGGCCAATGTGGGCGGCTGTGGGGAGTTGTCCGATGGTGGAGCCAGAGGCGGGAGGGTGTGATGGAGGAGAACGGCGAACGGAGGTCGATCGGGGTGGTGAGGTCGGCTACGACAGCGACGGTGGGCTGTGACAGTGAGGGAAGTGGCTGGGAGGTGCTGGCGTGAGGGTGCAGTGGAGGCTGGGCGGAGACAGGAGGATGACGACGTCAGTGGCGGGGCTGCCGCGGCTGCGGGTGAACAGGGAGAGGGGGTTCGCAAGCAACGGGGGTTGGTGACGGGTGGCGTGGTGGGCTGGACGGCATTGGCGCAGGGTGGAGTCGACGGCGGATAGCAGAGGGATGGGGAGTCATCGCGGGTGTGGGTAGCAGGGAGAGGGCTGCCGTGGGAGATGAGAGGATGTGGGCGACCGTGGTGCAGGTTGGGCCAGTAGAGAGAGAAAGAGAGGTAGGGACTGAGGTGAGGGAGGTCTGTGGGTGAGGATGAGAGAGGTGAGGTGCTCACGAGTGGTTAGAGAGAGAGGGGAGCAGGCACGGCTGCGGGCATGGCCGTTGGTGTGGGCGGCGTGGTGGCCGTGGAGGCTGCCGGTTAGAGAGAGGAAGAGAGAGGGGGGATGGCGGGGCGGTTAGTGTGAGGGTGTGGAGAGTGAGAGGGTGGAGGAGTTTAACGTGAGATGGAGGGAGAGTGGAGAGGCCGAGGGTGGCGCAGTGGGATGGGGAAGAGAGAGCGGTGGCGTCGGTGGCGCAATGGGGGGTGGCCGTGATGGTCGGAGGGTCTCGTGCGTGGAGGTGTCTATGAGAGAGAGGGTGGTGAAGATGGAGGGTGTGTTGTGGGTTGAGAGAGGAGGGGCTGGGCGATGGTCACGATGGTGCATGCACAGGGAGGGGGTGGAGTTTTCTGCCGTCGGAGAGGAGTGGGGTGTTTTGAGAAAAAGGGAGGAAGGCGGCCGCTGGGTGTGGGGCTTCCGGTGATGGTGCGCGTGGGGTGGCGATAAAGAGAGAAGCAGAAACGTACCTCCACGCTCGGGGCGTGGGGAAGACCTTCCCGGCCAAGAATCGTAACTCTCGGTATAGTAAATGTGAATAATTACAGCAATAAAATTATAGTCAACTCCACACAGGGAGGTAAAAGGCTACAACAGTGATCCGGGAGCGCCGATCTTGGGTTGACGGGTGGCACATCCGTGAAGCGCTTGGGACGGTGATAGATTGTCGGTTCAGTTTGATTTTGCCCGGGCCCGCAGGATAGCAAGCGGGTGCGGCTGCTAGGATGGTGGCGTTCAAACATTTTCGAGCTGCGACGGCTGGCTGGGACATTGTTGGAGAGTCCCTAGTCGATCCCCGAGAGCAGCGGTCGCTGGATCAGAGTCAGGATATTTATTGGGATTTAACTCCCAACAGTGTCCCGCAGTCCTATCTTGGGACAGACCTGCACGATCTGACGAAATCAACTCCTGTGCCCAGATCTGGCGTCAGGTCAGAGTAAGGCTAGCACCGTTACGAAGAGGACTCGAAGAGCTATGACTTATGTGAAATCCAGAACCATCCAACGGTCAGATTTACCATGAGAAACTCTACAATAGTATGTCACATTTTGGCAGGGGTGTAGGGCTGACTGGGATTTGCCTGAAGAAGGGGTTTGACCAGGGGTCAAATGGTAGATCTGGGTGAAGGGATTTATTTGGGTAAGAGAGGGGGATGTGATGATCAAGCACACCAATATTGGTGGTGATCAGAGATGGTTTGGAGGGTGGGAAAATTCGTGGATCAGGTGGTTGTCTCATAGATCTACACACAGGCAGACCGTGGAGGGTGGAAAGATGGCAGTAAACGGAGGGGCAAACAGTGGAGGATCGACATGAAATTTTACCTGGAGATGGGGAAGGATGTGGGGAAGAGGTCCTCAAAATTTGAGGTCAATCAGATGGTTGGATGAGGAGAACCAACTTGATCTTGAACCTTTTGTTTTGAAATTCGTGACTCAGGATAGCAAGTTGGAGAATGGGTTATAGCGGCTCGTTGGTGACACAGATCATGACGGCGGGGGTGGTGATCGAACCTAGTATCCATAGGAAGGGATAGAACTTGAAATCTCTCCAAGATTTAGGGCATCTCACCCAGAAATCATAGCAATCTCTGCTGCAAGGGAGGAAGAGAGGGAAGGGAGAGGGGCGCCCTTGGGCATTCTTCACACAAATTCATAATTTTTGTAATAATTCTATGTAAAAATGATTACAAGTGACATTAAATATCAAACCCTAGACCTAGGACAAAAGACCTGAAATACCCTTTGGTCAAGGGGAGAAGGAGGGTAAAATGGGGAATGAGAATATTAAATTCCCCACATGGGGACAAGATGGGCGCCCTCCCTCCAAGTCAACAAAGACAACTTGGTCTTTGTTCTCCCTTGGACCAACTCCCTTGGACCAAAATTAAATACTCAATTTAAATCCCTTGGACCCAAATTAAATCTAAAAATACAAATACACACCAAATACACTAATACAAATACAACACTCTAAACAATTAGTGGCCTAGCTCCGATGCCCCATCAGATCACGATCACGACAACCCTTAGGCTCCCACTTTGTCACCGCATGAGGATCAAGAGTTGATCAGCGTGCTATCCCGCTACGCCCTCAAGGAGCTGGTCACGATGGTCACGTGGGTAAAGCCCCCACTATTCCCCATGTTTCCCCTCAAGCTACACCTCCTCGGGTCCAAAACCCATTCCAAGGGTCCTCTAGCCAACCCTCACGGGAGACTCCACTCCAACCCACCCACTTCACGGCCCCTCAAGGGATCCCTCAATCCCCGATTCCTCCTATCCCAGTCATTCCATCAAAGGGAGTAGATCCCGCATTTAAACAGGAAATCCAAAGCTACATTTGGCAAGTGGTGGCCGAAAGCATGTCGTCTTCACACCCTCATTCCTTGGCACAATATTGCAAACTCCCTAATGCTTACTTCCCGCTGAGTTTCAAGGCTCCTAAGTATAGGAGGTACGATGGTACCGCCAACCCTCACCATCATCTTTTGGGTTTCCTTATGGACTCCCACCAATGGCTACATGATCGGGTCCTACTGGTCCATCTATTCTAGAAATCCCTTGAGGGTGAGGCCCTACGATGGTTCTCCTCACTTCCGACCATCGATCTCCTAAATTTTGACATAGTCTCCAAGCGATTTCTCGCTCATTTCGGCCATATGTCCTCAATTGCTCCTACCTTGTTTGATTTGGTCATGGAAAAGATGAGGCTCGACGAGGACTTCATTCACTTCGTCAACTGTTGGAGGATCATGACCTCTAGGACGGAGGCACCTATCCCTGAGTCTCAGGCTATCATCATGCTGGTAAACAATGCTACTCCTCAACTCAGGGCCATCCTCATGCTCAATGAGCTCCATACCTTCCCTCAACTTTACAACCAACCTCGAATTGTGCAAGCCTAGATCAAGGATTCAACTCTGCCTGCTCTCTTCGAGTCACGCGCCAGAGGGGGAAAGGCCCCAGCTATCCCCACCACTGAAGGAGTCACAATCAATGAGCAAGTCAATGCTGTTGGCCTATCCTTTAGACCCAACAATCGCGAGGCTCCACATCCTAATCCACTTGTTTCCAACCAAGGCCAAGGCAATCCTAGGCAGTATGCCAATGTCCCTCCACCCCAGAACTACAACCGCACGGGACCGAAGAGGGCTTCTTACCCTCCATTACCCGAGACCCTAGCTGACATCTTCCTCACCCTCATGTCCTCTCAGGCTATTCAGCTTCCCCCTCAAATGGATTGGGTTCACCCCAATGCCGACACATCTAAATATTGTCCGTATCACTGAGCCCCCGGCCATGATATTTTCAATTGCTTCCAATTCCGAGATTGGGTATACGACATGAATGATGAGGGGAGAATCAATTGGTCTGATGTCAAGCTAGCCATTGCCAACCTTAAGAAGCCCAACTGGGACCTCAGCATCGTGCAAAACCCATTGCCCACTCATCAACCAAACAAGGATCCTTCTAGATCGAGGCAAAATGAGCAAGTGAACATTGTAACTAGCATGGAACCCCGTGTACTCAAAAGGACACAAATGTGGAGCGCCGAAGGCTTTCCCGGATGCTACGGGAAATTGGAATTAGAAGCCCGCGAGCCATGGGCCGACATCGTGGCCAAGCTCTAGGACCGTAGTTCCTAGGTGGGGGGTCATCGACTTCCATATCAAATTCATCCCGGGGAGGTCGTACCCTTGGACCTAGGTTCCGAGGTGGGCCATTAGCTTCCAACCGGTCTAGCCGGGTGGTAAGGGTATCAAGATGACCATGAATGTTGTTTAGTGTCTCATGTATGGGGTCATTATATTGTTTAGTAACAACAGCATCCTCCGCTCTAGCCTCCCTCCTAAAAATCCTGTTGTTTCGCTCCCCCCACAATGTCCACAAAGTAGCGTGGAGGATCAACCACCAGATGGTCCTGTCCCCTCTAAGAAGCCAGTCTCTGCCCCATCGTTGAATCAGCTGGTGCACCTCCGTCTGCCGGCCGAAGACACATTGGGCCCTATTTGGTCAGCCAATCTTTATTTAGATAAATGCAAATTAGTACATACAAGCAAGCCCATTTCATCTTTTCTCCAGAAATTTATGAGGTGATCCCATAAGTACAATTTCATGGATTATCTGTACACCTCTTTCTCACATTAGCTATTCCAGAACTTTGCAGTCACTGAGATACACAAGGACCCAGACAAAGACTAATTGTTCTACAAGGAAATTGATGAAGAGACACATTTCTAGATGCTTAACAACGTAACATTCACCCAATTATTCAGTCCTAGTTCAAATGTCTATACAGTTAAATTCTGCCCAGAAAATCATCTAAGCAAGTCTTCTTGAGAAGCAGTCCACTTATTACGATTATCAATTGGAAACAATTGTCACTATGCCAAGATCTATATCTTATAATCATCAATATAGTGGGGATATTACCTGTATCACTTAACCTTTGATGTTTATTGGTCTAATATGGTTATGCCCGTCAAGTGCTGGAAGTTTCTCAAGGATAATTGCCCAAATATCACTTCATACAAGTCATTCATGCTGATGCTCTCACGGAACTCCTTTCTTCCCCTCTTGTATTATTACAAGGAACTACCCAACAGAGGTTTGAAAATTATATTAACATCCACTAACCAAAGCCGTTATTGTAATAAATTAGAATCTTTCATGATCAATAGAAGTATTTCTTTCCATGGTACATGTGTAAATGCCCTCTCTTCTTCTCCCTCGTTTGCCACCGAGCGTCACCGCCGTCCATTGCCATCGCCGTTGCCGCCGCCGGGGTGAGGAGGCCGTTGTGCCCTCCCCTTCTTCTCCTTCCCCTTCCTCTTCTTCGTCCTATCTTCTTCTTCTTCCTTTCTCCTTCTTTCTATTCCTATTCTTCTCGCTCGAGGACGGCGGAGCCCTAGGCTCCTTCTTTCCCTTTCCCTCTCTTTCTTCTTCTCCTCCTTTTTCTCTTCCCGTCTCTTTCTTCCCCTTCCAATCCTTCTCCGGTGTGTGCGGGGTGGTGGTGAACAACGCTGATGCCGCCGTGGAGAGGGCCAATGGGGTCGTCAGTTGAGAGGAGTTCCGGGGTGTACCGGTGGAAGAGGTGAGCCATGCATGTCGGGCGAAGGGGCATTCGGTGATGCCGGTGGAAGAGGGGGAATGTTTGACCCATGTGCCGACAAAGGGCACTTCGGGTCCTATTGGACGAGGGCACCAGGGAGCAGGCCGGGCGTGGACTAGCTGTGTCGGTGGAGCCCCCCCAAGGGGTGTACCGGCGAAGAGGCGCTCGGAGCGCGCTGGGTAAGGGCGCTGAGTGGCGTGCCGGGTGAGGGCCACTAGGAGTGCGCCGGGTGACGAAGGGACAACTTGAACTGAAGGAACATCCGATCCTGCCTATTAAGCACACCATGATTTTTGTTGGGGTCATCACTCCTTGTGGACGAGCACCCGTGTCTTCTCCTTACGTCTCTGGCCTAGGGGAGACTCTACCGAGATTTTGTCAAAATTTATCGACATTTTGTTCACTTCATTTCTATGTAACCTTTTTGAGTCTTCTTTCTTTTTCTTTGCCCGCGATTTGTTCTGACCTTGAGGCTTTTGTATCTTGCAGACAAATGGCCGCCCCAAGTGGTTATTCTGCTTCGACTACTGCCACCAGTGCCAAGTCTGCTCCGTCGCTGGAAATGGCACCCTGGGTGCAGATTCCTACTAAGAAATGGCACCTTGAGGGCTGCCATCTTTCAGTGATAGGCACCCAAGGGTTAGGCGCCTATCAAGTTGGGGTTTGAAGTTGGACAGATGGCTTGTGAGAAGACGCCTGAGGGTCAGTCGCCTTCTTGAAATTGGCACCCCATGGGCTGCCATCTTCTAAGAAATTGCGCCCAGATAGCTGCCATCTTTCACTGATAGGTGCCCATGGGTCAGGTGCCTATCAAATAGGTGCTTTACGGCTAGTTAATGGCTGGTTAGGTTTAAGTACTATGGTTAGAAGGTGTCCATACCCCTGCCATCTTCTAAGAATTGGCGCCCTTGGGTCAGTCTCCTTTCAAGAAATGGTGCCCGGATGGCTGCCATTTCTACTGATAGGTGCCCCTGGGTCAGGCGCCTATTAGACTACTACCTGAGGGTTAATTATGTGATTAACTAGTTTAATCAATGTTTAGCCCATGGTTTAGCTTCACCAATCCATTTACTGTAAGTTAATAGAAGGCACCCCTGGGTCTACCGCCTCACAGTAGGAGGCGCCCCAGGGGTGGGCGCCCCTTTGTAGTAGGCACCCTAGGGGGGCCGCCTTCTACAAAGTGCCTAATTTTCGAGTGTGATAAGCGTCTGCTGTACAGTCGCTATTCAAGAATGGCATCCGGGTCAAGGTCACCTATCAATTTAAGCTGATTTTTGCAAAACTAATGACATGGATAGATAAAGGAAGTTATGAGGATTCTTAATCTGTGTTCATACGTTCGTTTCATGTTTTAGTTTCTCTAATATTGAGTTTTCAACATGTTGTAGTTAATTAGTACAACATAGGTTATTTAAACATGTTGTAACATGAAGATTTATTTTACGGAACTTAGGATCTAACAGGTTGACTAACAGACCTTAGCAGGATCTAGTCATTCAGTATAAAATAGTTAGTTTAAGCATGGATATCATGTGATTACTTAAGTAAACTAACTGGTTCTAACAGATTTGCTAACAGGTTGGTTGTGACTACCCTCCACACTCGGGAGAAGCCCAAGTGCCCAACCTGGGGATATCCTACACTCGGAGCCCCTACGTGCATGATCTCCCTTGACAGGGCATATCTCCCAGCAAGAATCTCGCTATCGCTCGGAGAAGGGAAGCTCAAAGGGAAAGGGAAGAAGAAGGGTCCTCCTTTAGGACATAATGCCCCCTGGTCCCTCCAGGTGCCCCATCCCTAGCTAAGAGAGTGAGCAGCTATATAAACTCCAAGGAAGCCCTCCGGGAAGGTAAGGTGATCCTGAGCACTGAACACCACACTCATTGGTGGAGAGTGATCTTGTATCCCTCACTTCTTCTCCTACTCTCATTTCACCTATGCTCTACCAGTTCGCTGATTTAAGCATCAGAGGATTTTCCCCAGGATTCTAACCCTAGGCACATCTGATCTAGTTCCTGCCTTGTAGATCTCTCGTTCGTGGCGACGAAAATAGGATCATACGGCGCAGGATCCAGCGCGAGATCACCCCTCTTCAAGAATTTTTCTATCAAATAGAGCGTTAGAACTTTAGCCAACCAAACTCTTCCTTTAGCCTCCCTTTATGTTCTATGGACAAGTAGAAAGTTTCCTGGATAATGATACCTCAGTAGAAAGTAGATCATGGCTTTAGCTATTACTTTTTTGGTCTTGGGCTTTACCATTTACATCACAAACACTTGTTTCCTTTAAGAAAACATAGGAGACGTTTGCATTCTGACTTTTGGAATGCTGATTTGAAATGGCACATTGAATGACAAAGTGAAGTCAGAGCCCTCCCAAAAAATTATAAGCTGTTCGTCAGAACCCTCCCAAAGAATTATAAGCTGAAGTCTGAACCCTCCCCAGTGAATTAGAAAGTTAAGTCACAAAATCCTCCCTTCTACCCCCACCACAAATCTGGGGCATGGTCAAAAGCATAAAAAACTAGGAGTGCTACTATGTGAAGTAATTTAAATCTATGGCTTGCCACCTCGCAAACTAACTGTGGGCATTTAAATGACATGGGCTCTTCACATGAAGACATGATGGAATATGGGTCATCATTGACAGATTGACCAAGTCGGCACACTTCTTGCCAATAAAGAGCCATTGGTCAGTGGATGTGCTCGTTGCCTTATATATCAAGGAAGATGTTAGACTGCATGGAGTGCCTATCTCAATCATGTCTGACCGAGACCCGCGCTTTACTTCTCACTTCTGGAAGGGTCCACAACATTCGTTGGTAACACGACTCAACTGTAGTACAGCCTTTCATCCTCAAACAGATGATCAGATTGAAAGAACAAATCAAGTGGTAGAAGACATGCTCAGATCTTGTATCATTGATTTTGGTGGGAGCTGACATGATCACTTACCCCTGGTCGAGCTTGCCTACAACAATAGTTATCAGTCAAGTATATAGATGGCACCTTTCGAAGCATTATATGGAAGGAGTTGTCGATCACCCTTATACTGGGACGAAGTTGGCGAGAAACAACTACTAGGCCCAGACATGGTAAGGGATACCACTGAAAAGATTCAACTCATTGGAGAGAGACTCAAAATGGCTCAGTCTAGACAAAAGACTTATGCCGATACAAGAAGGAGAGATCTCGAATTCCAAGTTGGAGATCACGTCTTTCTTAAAATTTCTCCAGGCGATGAATTAGAAGATTTGGTGTTAAGGGCAAGCTTACACCAAGGTATATCGGTCCTTTTGAGGTATTGGAAAGAGTTGGCAAGATTGCCTACAGCATCACCCTGCCTCCTCAATTATCCGAAGTCCACAATGTGTTCCACATTTCAATGTTAAAAAAGTATGTGCACGATCCATCACATGTTATAGACTATGGTAACCTAGTAATACAAAAGGATTGTACATATGAACAAAAACCTTTAAAGATCTTTGATCACGAGGTACGTGCACTGAGAAATAAGATGATTCCCATGATCAAGGTTCAATGGAGCAAATGCTCGGAGCAAGAAGCCACAAGGGAGACTGAAGAATCTATGAAGAAGAGATTCCCAAACTTATTTGTGAATGGTATGTACTCTACTCCCTCCACAACAACATGTAACGGACCAGCCTGAACCCGTTACAGAAACCTGGCGCATGGGGGTAGGTGCGTTACACCAACCGCCACAGCCAATCAACCATTGGTCAAATGCAACATAACAGACTAGCATAGGCACGTTAACTAACTATAACGCACAGGGAGAAGTCTGTCAGAGCGAACCAACCAACACGGTCTTCCAAGAAGGCACGGCCTCTGAGGAGCAGACAGACACAGTCCTTGAAAAATGACCAGGATGTAACACTCTTGTACTGGCATGTTATCGCCGTGTGACGGCCCTGTACTAGTCCATCACAACAACCAAGCCTCGAAGAGCCTGAAACAACCTACAAAGGTAATGGTCTATCATGGGACCATTATAAAAGGTGACGGTCCCTGAGACGACCGTTACACCGACACAGTGAGTAAAATAGTGGAATGGCCGAATCGGCCCATTCCATGCCCCATTCACGCCGAAGTGCAGGGGAAACTAAGCCACACAATGATACAATAGATCCACAGACTCAGAGAACAGGATAACCAGAAAAAAAAAGAGTGGAGTCAAATACTCTATTGGAAAACATAACGCACAACATGGACTGCTCACATGGCTGTCGACACTAGATGTGACAAGCCACCTGGCCCACACAGTGAAACCGACGTCTAATCACAGGCGACAAACGATTAAACCATGCTAGCATAGGATCCACCCATGAATCCTGCTAACATCCACCTCATCCGTCATTCCATCATGTTCTATCCCATTCTGTCGTGTCTCTTCCTCAGTCAACTCGGCACGGTCACACGCCCCGCGTCGAGAGAAATAGAGGGAACGGAGAAATGAGGGAGAAAGTAGAATGGGAGAAATGAGAAGGATAGGAGAGGAGAAATACCAAAATCACACAAGTAGAACTACTACAATGAATAACTAAGGAATAACTAGATTACATAAAACCTAAACAACTGAAACAAATAAACACAAATTAGCTGATCAAAGAGCAGAATCACACCTTCTATAAGATAAGACGTCACTGCTCACCATTTTGGCATGCTAGATTTGGCGGTGCCAGATTAAGGGGCGTCGGTGTCCTTTGTGCACCAGTTTAGCTTGTTCGCTCGATGCGGGCTAGCCGATGGGTCTAGGGATGGTTTTGGAAACCCCCATTGACTCTTCCTCTCGCCACAGTCCTTGGAAAACCTTGACGAGGCATTGACAAAGCTCTCGGCATGATGAATGGCCTTAATCAGAACTTTGCGTGTGTTCGGCTCGAGCACGCGGGTTTTTCGCTGATATGGCCTTTGGCACTACGACCCGTGCTTTCGGCTCAGCTTGACTCGTGCTCGGAGCTTCCTTGTGGGATGGCATGACATCCGGAATAATTTTGCCCTGACTGGGCGATCATTCGGCCACTGAAGGACCCAAATATAGTGAGAAGCTGAACCCGTGTCGGGTGATCGGAGTCTTCTGCCGACGGAGCCTCCGATTCCTTGTTATGAAGGGCCGATGGCATTCTTCCTTCTCAGGAGAGTCTTCATTCAGGTGGTGGGCCACCGAGTAGACTATCGTCCTTGGTCGGGCGACGGGTGTAGTATAGTGGCACGACGAGGTTGATGCCAAATCATTGGGCAGGCTTGGTCGCACTGTCGGTTGGTTGCGAGTTCATCTCGATTCTCCTGAGGTGAAGTCCCCGGTGTTCTTTCCAGGTGACTTGAGGCTCTGGCGGCATGAGAAGGCTTTAATATGTTGATCTTTATTAGCTTTTGTGCTTGAGTGGGCCATATCATTCGTCTTTACAGCTTGGTCACCGTCAATCATATTTTGAGTGCCAACAAATGCCCCCCAACTGTGGTTGTTACGAGTGAGGCACAAGTGTAGCAGGACCGACGGATGAGCTTCGTCTGGATCGGAAGCTCGGAATGGCCCTTAATCCCAGCCCGGATGCTAATCCGGCGTGGTTGGAAGCTTATACGGCGCCATTTAAAATGGCGCGCTCATGAGTTGGGTGTTAAAACGGCACCGCTGAAAACAGCACGCCTTTGCACCTTGGGGTTAAAATGACGCCGGTTACGCCCCGAGCGTGGAGGTACACCCGCTGCCCCCCTTGTAGTCATAGTTGCTTGCTTTCTTAGTATAAGTTCTTACTGCCGCTGCTAGAGAGCATGTTAGGATCCTAGCTCTTCGAAAAATCACTCACCTCTGCGAGAGAGAAAGCGAGATCCATCACGTGACCTGACCCGGGCACGAGAAAGAGCCGACCACCCTAGCTCACTGCCGATTTCTCAACCGTACAAGTCTGACGCTTCCCTCATTTAAGGATGAACATGAGCTTGCTAGAGTCCTAGGTGTGCACTTCAAATTGACATCGAGTCCATCTTCTCGTCCCGCATCACTCTTCAGCTTCCATCTCATTATATCTCCATGAGAGGGCCATGCCTCATGATTCTAAACCTGGTGATTCTGCTTTATTTGATCTTGGGTTTTGATTGAGGAGCGTGTTTTTTGTGTCTTTTGGCTATCCCGCCATGCCAGGTGTTTACCATGTCATGTTTTGTTCATCGTCCCACTGTGTTTGTCGTCCCACTATGTTCCTTGTCCCACCGCATCATGTCTGCTATCCCATCGTATTGTGTTACCATCCCACCATGTCTCACAGTCCTAGACTCTCTATTTATTTATTTATAATATGCTTTGTTGTGATGTTATATTATAGTTTTGTTTATTGTCTTTGTGGTTGTTTTCTTCATCTTTTGGTGGTTGTCTTATTTGAAAATCCCATAAAAATCTGAATATTTTCAAAATAAAAAAAGTGTCATTTTCGCCTACGTAGGTAAGTTAGGTATGGCTCTCTATCCCTGCTCATTGTTGCATTACTATATGATATTATACACTATTATATCATCTCAAGGACCGACTGGTTCTCTGTGTGTTCTAGGATCTAATGTTCCCCTTTATCAAAAATGATGATGATTTAGGAGCATGCGGTTAATCATTGAATAGGCCGTTAGTTTGAGTCGGATGGGGGACGATGGACTCTATCTCGCACGCTGTGGTTGTAAGAAGACTCTTGACCCCGTCTTATTCGGTCTAGCAATATTAATTAGCTTTGCTTCAATGTTAATTTCACAAACTTACCCATTGCATTTCACCTTGTGTAATAGAACTATGAATACTTGTGGAATCTTACACATGTGAGATTTTCCCTGCACTAGCCTGTGAAGAAGGAGAGCTCATTCCAAGATGATTTCCATTGACCATTCAAAAAGAGTTCAATGAGGGTTTTCATTCATCAAGCACATATTAATTATTACCTCATCAATTTACCTGAATTCACCATTGATCCTTAGTTCAAAAACATTTAATCCGGTTCACCATTACAAAAGAGCATTGAATCCCATGCAACATTTACCACTACAATATAAAACCAATTTGGGATCTCAAGGTTTTAAACCAACAAATCAACATAACCAAGTCACATTGCATTCGGTCATCATCGAAACTCTTCAAGCCACACATCATACCCTTAGGGCAACAATCTCTCCCTTTTTGATGATGACAAAATACTATATGCTACGGTTCAAAAAGATGAGACTAATCAACATGTAAGCATCACAAAGACCATGTTCATCCCATGTGTCAAACCATCAAGCATCCATGATGACATTTTCACATGGCAACGTCATCATTAAATTAACATTCATGCAGTAAACCACAAGCATTTATATTAATTGATTGGAATAGCATCAAGAAAGAGAGTTCCCATAGCCATACTTAAAGTTTTCATTAGGAAACTTGTGAGCCATAAGACTGATTGACCAATAAACTAAGCATGCCATGCCATGGTTAACCACTGAACTACCTGTGCAGAACTAAATAACGCATAGACTCGACTACTGATAAGAGGCATGTAAACATGCAAGCATGCAACATAAAAGCATGCGACACACAAGTAGCATTAGTAGCAACATAGAGATACATATATCTCCCCCTTTGGCATCAACAAAAATAGGGGAAACCGGGCTACAAGTAGCATTGCCAACATGAGATTGTAAGAATTAGTCAGAACCAGAGGAGGACGGAGGAGGAAGCTAGCGAATATAAGCGGCTATGGCAAAGAACTGTTCAGTTTGAGCATCCACGGCTGTTTTAAGAACATCAATGGAGGTGTAGATGGACTAAAAAGCCTGGAGATACATGGTGATGAAGCTTCAATTCCACCACATCGTGAGTGAGAACATCCCCCATCTCCATGAGGTGACCCATTTCACCACTCAAAGTCTCTAACGATGTGTATCCAATGTATGTCTATGGAGGCTGCCTGGGTGCTTGAGGTCCCACCGGGTTCAGTCTGAGCAGCTTCCTCGTCTTCATCAGTCTCGGCATCAGGGTCCTTTTCTTTCACAGTTTTAAGAGTCTGAACCAGATGTCCTTAAGCATTCCTTTCAAAGCCCATATTCTTGAAGATTGAGTGAATAATGTAAATATCTACCTCTCTTAAGGTTTGACAAGATTCCTTGCTCAATGGAGGGCTTGAAGTTCTTTGTCCTTAGTGTAGATGCCTAATTTCAGACATCCCGCAGATCCCTAGTGGACCTTCGTGTGAATGATGCACAATTATTGTACCTGGTTTATTAATGTTCCATGTTTTAAAGCCCAGCCTGTAGCATACCAATATTGGGCCTCACCCATTTAGGGGGCCCAAACTCCAACGTCTGAGCGGCTAGGAACCTAGCCGCTCTTAATCCTGGGCGGCCAGGACGATGACCGCCCTCCTCTGCTGGGTGACCATCAGTCTGGCTGCCCACCTCTTCAAGAAGGCCAAGTATGTGGCCGCCCTCCTGGTTTTACCTGGTCAGAGAACGTGGCTCAGTTCCTCAACACGTTCTCCCCCCCGTCCTGCATGATCTTCCCATGATTTTTTGCACTCCCACCTCAAGGATAAAACCACCGATCTCCAGGGGAAGAGGGGGGGGACTCTTTTCCTTTTGGTGAGGTGGGAGGATTTTGTTGAGGGATAATTGTGACGGAGATGATTTCTAGGGTGGGAAGAGAGGAGGTCTGACCAAAGGCCCTGGTGTTGAGAAGGGAGACGCAGCGAGTCTTCTTCCTCCTTCATCCTCAATCCCTAGTTTGAACTCTGAAACCCCCACCCTTTGCTTACTGCGTCATGGCTCCCTGGTAAGTATGTTCTTCATATTATATTCTTCCTAGCTCCTTTCATTCAGAGGTTTTCCCCCAAACAAATGGGAAGGTGGGTGGTCAAAAGTCTCGACCATCCCCCCTTCGCACCACCGCAGGTAATCACGCCGCCATTCTTCCTGTTGCATTCTTTTTTATTAGAGTAGGTCTACACTTTTCCATTGCTAATGGTTGTTTATTTCTTTCTTCTTTCTTGAGCTTCACTATTTACAGGGCTTCGGCACTAAGCAACTATGCAGGGCTCCTTGCCCTTGGCCGGCTGAGGACGAGGAAGAGGGAACCCCACCTTCTCTCTGTTTGAACATCTCCACGTGATCATCATCCCTGTGAGGTTTAGGTAAACACCTCTGGTGGGACCCTCTGAGGTTCAGGTAAACACCGTGATCATCATCTCCCCATGATCACTATCATCTAATACTTTAATGTGTTCTCTGTAGATACTCAAGGTCCAGGGAGGTTGAGGAGACAACCACGCAGGACACCTCTCCAAAACAACCACCAATTCTCGAAGCCTGCAAGCGCAGTGGCGATCACGGTGGGACCCTCCAACGCCTACTGTGAGTTCTTGATGCTTGAAGTCCAACATAGTTGAAGCATGTGTTTAGTTTAGTCCACATTAGATTAATTTACGTAGCTCTGTTTGCTATTTTCTAAAATTTAGACAAAAGGAGGCCAACTGCCTGGCCGCCTAGGCCCCTGGGCAACCCACCCAGTGACTGCCTAGGTCATCTCTTGGGCGACCAGGTGTCTGGTCACCCAGCACCCCAAACGGCCCTTGACCTGGCCACCCTCCCCCTTTCCAGAAGGCCAGAACTCTGGCCGCCTTCTCCCCTGAGCGGTTGTCGGTCTGGCCGCCCTCTGCTTGCCTCCTGTGTTCTCCCCATAACTAGTTGTTTTCTTTGCTATTTTGTTTGTGCATTATGTGTTCATTCTCTCTACAGGTTGGACATGGTTGGGTCTAGGTAGAGCCGGCATCACACCTCATAGGAACCCCTCCTGTTGGAATTGAACCCTTCACCTGAGGATTCCCACTCGGGTGTAATTGGTTCGGTCCAACTGGGAACCTCCGTGAGTCGGATATCAAAAGACATCCACGTGACATCGGGTAAACCACAAGGTCAAGCCAAGACGATTGGAAAGCCAAAATAATGGGAAAATAATACTTTGGGGATAAACGGTCGATCGCTTCACCACTAGGTAAGCCAAGTAGTCAGCAAAAGAGCCACTCCTCCACACGGAGACACAGACTCTGGCGGTCATAGACAGGGCCGCGAGGAGACTGCAGTGGTCATAGAATGGAATGCTAGATGATTGTAGCAGTCGCATAATAGGCCTCTAGAGCCAGTTAACCCTCGAACCGACATACCCAGTCAGACTACCAAACGGTCTATAATAGACCCGCTACATAGATTTAGCGGTCTACATATGGGCCGCGAGAGACACCGACCCTAACCGACTTAAACTATTGACTTCGGTCAATCAGGAATTAGCGGTCTAGAGATGGGCTGCTAAAGACTATAGACGACCTAAGCTTAGGCCGCTAACTTAACCAACTTAGAATTGTTGACTAGAGTCAACGATCCTTAGCGGTCGAACATAGGGCCGCCAAAGCAAGCGTCGTGGTCTATCGTAAGACCACTCAGCCAAACTGACATACAAGCGCTATCTAGTGGTCATCTAATGGGCCGCTGGACAAGGCATAGCGGTCCAACTATGGGCCGCTATCCGATAAAGATGGTCTATCATGAGACCGCGAAGACCCTAACCGACTTAGCTATAAAATGACATACCTCGAAACTTAGCGGTTGACTGATAGACTTCTAGAGGTAAGAAATGGTCTCTGAAACAACCGCGAGCACGATACAACAAGAAAACTAGGGATCGACCGGATCTCGACCTTTCCACGCCCCGTTCACTCCAAAATGAAGGGGAAACAACCCTAATCATGAAAATAACCTTCCATAGTCCAGAAGGGGTCAAATCGACACCTAAATCACAAGAAACGAGCGATTCCATCAAATCGACCCTAATTGAGTCACATGGATTCCCGGGCTCCTACCGGTCCCAAATGACAACCAATCGCGATGAAACTAGTGGGAATGGGCCTAGGCATTCATCTAATTAGATAATCGATCAAAGACACAAGCATTAAGAGAGGGAGCACATGAGCAGCAAAGACAAAACAATCACACAACACCAGGAATTTTAGGTGGTTCGGCTTCCGCCTACATCCACCCCACACTCTGACCGAGTGTGGCTTACTACTGATTCATAGCTTCAATCTACTGATCCACAGCTTTGGGGAGTGAATCCCTACAAATCGCTGATCCACAACTTTGGGGAGACTATCCCAGACCGCTGAGCCTCACAGCTTGCTACCACTGAGCTTTGCAGCTTTGTTGTCCGAGATTTTACCCTCTCCCGTTGACACACAACTTGACAAGATTCAAGAATAAAAGTAAAGAGTGAAACGATGGAAGAATATAGCTCTCTAGGAGCAGATTTACTCTGGATTTGATCCAAAAGACAATTACAGAAACGACAGATACAAACTCTCTTTTCCTTCTAGATTCCAATGCTTTGCTTTCTCCCACTGCAAAATACTCTGTCTGGCTTCATCACTCAGAATTTAGCTCTCTCTCAACTCTGAAGGATTCTTCTTCTCTCTCTCTCTTTCTGCTGCACTTCTCTCTTCACTTCACTACTCTTCAATTTGGGCGATCTGCAACCATTTATAGGCCGCAGGCAATGGGTGCGTGGAAACCACGTTTCCCGCCCAACCTTCCGTGTAGATCTAATCCTTAATCTTTCCACATGTATTAATCACAACACCTTTGCCTTCCACGTGACAGGATCTCTTGTTTCGAGCCTTGCATTGGATCACGTGCTCAATCATTAGTCATGGATGAATCTGGGACCACGTGCCTTCCTTAAAGCTCACAAGCATCTTATCCTGGTTCTCTTGGGCCTTTTCACTGTAAAGTCCCTGTCAGCAAGATAAAGGTTATTCCGTCAAATGCTTTGTAGATATTTAACAGAATATTAAATGTAATTGCAATAAGATGACCCAACCATAAGTACGCTCAGATGATCAAACCCTAAGCACGGGGGTTCAGATATGGTCAGTACCTGAGGTAGTTCCTCCGGTTTGTGTTCTACTTCTGCTGTGCAGAAGTTCGAGGAGTGTGTTCCTCGAGGGCAAGCTGTTTGGTAACATTTTGTTGGCAGATTGAGTCTGCTGTGATCTCATTGCATTTTGCAAGGAAGCCTTACTCTGAGGAGTAAGGGGTGGACGTAGATTGCGGATAGCAATCGAACTACCTAAAAACTATCTGTCTCGTGTGGTTTGCCTTATCCATCTATTATTTGATTGATTGCACGCCTATCGCTCGATCAATATCTTCTCAGACAGTGCTTCTATTCGCAAGTGTGGGGTCCGATTCCCTGTGAGGTTTCGATTTGTTCTAGTTACATCGAATATGGGGTGATCTATTCAACCCCTCCCCTTCTAGCTCACCTTCCGCGTAGTCTGACAATTGGTATCAGAGCAGGTTACATAAAATGTGGACTAACGGTCAGGGAAATGCTAGAACGAACGGTCCTCGCAGCTTCATGGCTGAAGGACAATCTATTAGTCATCCTCCTTTCTTCAATGGGACTAACTATTTTTTCTGGAAGAACAGGATAGAGGTCTTCATCCGAGCGCAGAGCCATAGACTGTGGAGAGTAATCACCATAGGACCATACGAGCTACCCCCGAATGAGGATGCGTGGTCAGAGGAATAGGTAAAGCTTTTAGCTCTCAACTAGACCACGCTCAACATTATACAGTGTGCAGTTCACTCGGAGGAGTATGCCCGGATCTCAGCCTGCGAGATGGTGAAGAAGATGTGGGATGAACTGGCCTTGATCTACGAGGGTACCTCCCAAGTGAAAGCTACGAAGGTAAATCTGTTGACCTCTAAGTATGAACTGTTCAAGATGAAGGCAGAGGAGAACATCACAGAAATGTATGCCAGGTTATCTTTGATCACCTACATCCTTAGGGGCTTTGGAAAGGAAATATCTGAAGGGGATATTGTCAGTAAAATCTTGAGATCGCTTACCCCCGCATGGCACACCAAGGCCACAAGTATAGAGGAGTCTAGGGACCTATCGACATGATCTCAACATGTCCTCCAAAGTCTGAATGGTCCTCTTTGACTGACTGCCCAATTACAGATGATAGGCCGAGCTGAATGTCAACTCGGTGCGTAGAGCTCTCTAGAAACTACTCCAGAATCTCGACGTGAAGCACGGATCATGATCGGACACAATGGAGATGGGAACTCCATGCAACAGAATGATCCGCTCCACATGCAAATGGGCCAACTTGTACACACTCCAACTGACTTTGATCGGCAACAGTCAGGCCATCTTCGTCAGTCTATCCACCAGTGACCAAATACTATCATGCCCACTGGATGTCCTCGGTATCCCAACCACAAAATCAGTGGTCACATGGTCCCACTTCCACGTGGGTATCTCCAAGGGCTGAAGTGTACCTCCTAGTCACTAGTGCTCAGCCTTCACCTGCTGACAGGTCAAACACCTGGTCACAAACTCTGTCACATCTCTCTTCATGCCGGGCCACCAAAACTGCCTCTTCAGGTTCTGGTACATCTTAGTCGAACTGAGGTGCATGGCATATCGGCTCCCATGAGCCTCATGCAATACCGTACGCCTCACATGCTCCTCGGCTGGGACGTACAACCTACCTCTGAACCTTACAGCTCCATCCTCACCAAACTCTACCTCAGTCATCGACAAAATACAAGGTAGCTTGGGGTCCGCACGCTAAGCCTCAGTCACCTGTCGACGAATAGCTGGCGTGACAGTCAAACTCGCAAGGACAGTCGAACCCTAATCCTGAGGGATCTTGAGCCTAAAGGTCATGGCCGACACCTGCTCCCAAAGCCTCCACTTCCTCAACAACATCTGACTGATCCCTACTCTCCTGCTCAGAGCATCAGCTATGACATTCATTCTGCCAGGCTGATAAGACAGAGTAAAATTATAATCCTTCATGTACTCCATCCACCTCCTCTACCTGAGGTTAAGGTCCTTTTGAGTGAACACATACCTCAAACTCTGATGGTCAGTGAAAAGCTCAAACTTCTCGCCATACAGATAATGCCTCCAGATCTTCATGTTGATGCGAAGATACCTACTGGGTAAGTGTGCTCATTACTTATTTTCAAATCTTTTTTGGAGATAGAAGTGGTTCGAATTCAGATTCGAGTTATACAAGTAGCGAGTCCGAGATCGAATGAAAGTCGTGTTAAAATAAGAGTGAAGACTTAGGAAGTCAATCTTGTCTAGATCGAGTCTTGTAATTTTCATTTTTCTTGAGTCTAGTGAATTGAAGAAGGTTGAAATAATTGATGTATTTGAATATTTGGTTATTAATAGAATAAAGATGGAGTTTGAGTAAATTACTTTTACAATTACATCTTAATGTGTGATTGTCCTGTGCTCTGATTATTTCTTGCTTGCAAGAGGCTTACCATGCCAACTGTTCACATTCCTCAAGTTAGTCTTCCGCTGTAATTAATGGCTCGAGGTGTGACATCGACTGCCTTGAGGGAATTCAAGGCTAGCGAAGACTTCTGGAGGTCTCTAAGATGAAATCACTAGTCCGAAGGAACAAAATGTCCAACGGAGAGCTCAATCACCTTGGAGAGTTGAGGGTAATCGATCGAACCAAAAAAGAAACTTCATCCCTAGAATGGGATGAGAGTGCCAAACGATATCCCATGGCGAGGGTTGAGAAACTCAAGAAACGTCAAACAAAAGTAAATGGCATCCTACCTAGCAGGCGCTATCTCAAATAGCATCTGTCAGGACAGCCGCTCATTCATTAATGTTATTGCATGTATATGTAATCAGCGTCCTTCCAGGAAGGCGGTGATTCCTAAATTCTAATATTTCAATTTACAGTTTACGAGAAACACTTCCAGGTCATGGATATATTAATCAAAACGTAAATAGAAATTACGTTTAGGATGTCAAGCATTAATATCAATTAATGTTCCTTTTATCAGGTGCAGTTTAGTTTCTATTTACAGGAAATATATATACACTGTGTTCGTTACATTAATCCACTGTTACAAGTATTGCCGTCCTGAGAACAGGGTGCATAAAATGTTTAGCGTCTGCTGGAACAGGCGCCGTTTTGATGACTGTTCTGTCTTCTCCATCAGCTATTTCTTCAGCAGGTCTATCTCCGGTCGGTATCTTTGAAGTAGCATTAGGACCAATGGTTCCATTGCTACAGTGCTAGGGATAGCCTCAATCGTCTCCTCAGATGCACCCTCAGGTATGGTGTTGAGCAAGACATCATCTTCCTCTTCTGCCGTCACCACATTGGTAGTCAGGATGGTAGCTTCATCATCATGTTGGTGGTAGACCAGGGCCTGCTTCCCTTTAGCTGTTGCCAACAGTTCTCTTGCAGCTTCAGTCCTTCGAGTATTCGGCCCCGGCCTCGCGGCCAATCGAGCCAACTCGTGAGGGTCTTCTGGAAGCCCTCCATATCGGCTGCATACACCAGCCATATTACAGGTAAAGATTTGCATCCTTCTTCTCTGCCGACGAACCTTCCTTTTTGCATGTTCCGAAAATGTTAACCTTTCAAATATAGAAATTCTTTTTCTTTCTTCCTACCGAGGGGTGGTCTCATCTCCTTCGGCATAGAAGCCATCTTCATAACCATTGTCGTCAACCGACGACATCATCTTTCTTTCTTCTTCTTCTTCTTCTTCAACTGCCATTGATGAGCAGTAGTCTTCTCCAGCCTCGGCCACTTGCAGCAGTCATTGTTGTCCCAGAGAGGGGTTGCCTAAGCCCCTAAAGTAATTTCGGACCATATTGGTCATTTCTTCTTGCCCCCGTCCTTGATGTAGGATTGGGGATGACTGTCGGCCTCCGACGGGAGGGATATAAGCAAACCGGGCTCATCCGGTGAGTTGTTGAAACCTTCTTCCCACTGTGGGGATGTCAGCTTGTTGGGCACAGGCCCTGAAACTTCCATGGCGTGGAGGGCCCACAACCATTTCTTTCTTCATTGGGGCCTGGCCCCTTTCATTCCTCACTTCCGCTTAGTCACGTACAGGGCGACAGCGGACTGGTGCATCTTGGTGGACAGGCTAGACCTTTTTAGGGACCCATACCTATTTGAACTTTTTTAGCCATGGGGGCAGCTTCTTCCCCCATTTCTTGACTTGTTCCAAGCCCATTCTTCCATTCACACTTGTATCCTATGACCCATTTACACCTAGCCCTTGGGCCTTTTCACAATCTAGCCCCTTTTGGCCCACTCAAAGACTAAAGAAAATAGAAAGGCCCAATAACTCTAGCCCACAAACACACAACTAACTAATTGTCCACACATGGACTAAATAGGGCCCAACAAGGCCTAAAATCATGAAACAAAGATAGCTAGCTTGATCTATGCATCCACGTCATCTCTGGGCCAAAGAGATGATAGTGTGTTCCTCGTACCCCGGCATGTGCGGCGGTGCATGTCCTCACCACTACAGGGGCAAAAGAAGGGGGCAAGGTGGCCCAACCCCTGGCCGCCCAGCCTTGGATGCGACGGTCACTCACGTGGTCATCTCCTGCCAGGTTTCATAGAAAAGCAATGAACGAACTCCACGCGGAGTCTGATTGCGAGCCCCATTCGTCACTAGACAAAGGGAAAAAATGGGGAATCCATCCCCGGGCATTCCTACATCCAGAAAAATCACATTTAAACCATGAATCAAGGCCTAGATCGGCCAAAAACTACCGCTCATCCACGAACATGCATATAACCCGAAACAAGAAGTACTACCACTCTTGGCCTCACCGTGGCATGTAAACATGGGGAAAATGCACGGGGAGAGTAGGGATCCGTCCCCTTACCTTTTTCGAAGCTTTAACCCATCGAAACCTCGAAGAATGGAGATCCACCCCACGCGGTCGACTCCCACGAACGCAACTGCCTTCACCTCGACGTTTTGCACGCCCCTCAGCTTTGCCCCTACCGCACGCCGCCGTCGTCGCTCCACCCCAAACCTCCCCACCGTCGTCGGCCGCCAGAGGTGAGAATGGGAGAGGGGAAAGAGAGATGGGAGAGTGAGGGAGAGGGTTAGTCGAGAGAGATGAGACAACGGAGGGGGAGAGAGGGGGGTTTAAAAAGGGTTTTTACTTTTTAGTTTTATTATATATTTTTTCTATTTCATTTAGAAAATTGTGTCAAGGTTGGAAAGTTATTCCCCAAAGACATCCATACGATTTTCGAACCCAGAAAAATGTCTATCCAAAGTCTCATAATCCGCCCAAGAAGGTGGTCCAGCACCTTGAGTAGAGGACTCCTCGTGAAAGAACTACGGTGGAGATGGCATATCTGAAGCTGCAAGTGGAGGATTCATCTCCATAGATTCTGACATTTCTGTATAAGACTCCATCTGGACCCCACTCATACCCAAAAGATGAGCGAAGTTTGTGCTGATTATAGATATCATCTTGCCGGACGTAAATGTTAACTTCTTCGGCCAAACCAACTCTAACATGACGAAAGACGCCAGTCAACTGTGAGGCATATGGCAGGGATCGTCTTCTTTGGGTATGGCATGACCCAATTAGATCCGTCATAAGGCGTCCCATATTAATGGGGATCCCACTTAAAACATGATAGAATAGAAACATGTGCACCTCAGTTACGGCATATCTGCTCCCACCCTTAGGATAGATAATAGTGGTGAAAATGTGATGCAGAATCCGCTGCAATGGTGGGAAGTAGTTGACATTTAGAGTGATCAAATTACTGACTCTGTGCACATAGTCACAGCACGTCATGAGCATGAATGTGTCCTCCATAGCACCATGATCATACGCCATATCTTCCCCTCTAGCTGAAACACCTAGGGCGCTTGCAAATAATTCTGGATTGATTGTAAGCTCCACTCCTTTCACAATGATAAAGAGACGGTCATCCCTCACATTCAAGTTGCCATAGAACTCATGAACTAAGCTTGGATAATACAAGGGATATCTCTTTGTGAAATCAATCCATCCACTTTGAACCTTAAATGTCGCACTTAAATCAAGAATGATGACATTTAGCTCATCAAAATCGACCAGACGAGGGTCGAGTATAGGTCGTGGGCGCATCGGCTATGCCCGTGGAGGTGCGGCTACCCGCTGTGGTGGATGAGCCGAAGCCTCAGCTCTTCTGGCACTGGACTCCCCTAGGGTAGAATGCCGAGAACTTCTTCTAGACTGGTTTGCCCCCAGAATTTTACTTTTTACTCCGGGCCGGCCCCTTAGGAGCCTTGATTCCGCGACTCTTTCTGGAAGTGACCTTTGTCCAGTTGGCCCCCTCTGGTTGCACCTGGAAGGTGGCATTGATCGCCTGGGCAATTATCTTAGGCAGTAACTCCTGGAACTTTGCCAGTGCATAGTGGGGCCCTTGGGGCTTTTCAATTCCACCAGTTTTGTTTTGACTGGCGCCTTTGCTTGTTCAGGCTGTTGAGGTCTTTCCACAATTGACGACCTTGTTGGCTCGAGAGGAGCTTTGATTTGAGGCTCCCTCACCCTGGCTTTACCTTTACTATCCGATTCAGGGTTTCCCCTTATGACGATGCCGAGTTGGCTCGGCCGGGCAAGGGATTTGGAACCTCCTCTCGGGGCTTGGCCTTTTGGACTCTGGGCCTTAGGCCCCTCGCACCTAGCCTTGCCTTTGGGGTCTGGCTGAGGTTTGTTGCTGCCCGTAGACCTGCCTGGTTGGACTTACTGAGAGGTGGGCTGAGTCTTTTGTGGCTTGGTCTGCTCTTGTTGAGCATGCCGGAGGATCTTCTCGGCGACCTCTTTAAGACGTCGCCTCACCGTTGAATTCCCCCGCGCATCTATCTCCCCTCTCTGGATGTGGACTTCAATGCAATCTCGGACTTCTGGGCATTCCCGAGTGGGGTGAGACACCTTGGCATGGTACTTGTAGTAGCGGGGATGACTCTTGGCTGTCTCATTGTAGTAGGACAGCAGATCATGCGTCATCACCTAGCCTTGTTCCAGGAGCTTGTTGAAAATCTTCTTAGTGCCCTCCTTGGGGAAAGAACACCGGTGAGTGAGAGGGTCGCCACCCTGGATACCATAATGTGGACTTGGGCGGTTGGGAACTGACTCCCTCCTCCTTCGTCTCCGGGAGCTGGAAAGCATGGTTGGCAGTATCGGCCGAAACCGATACGTTTTGGATCGTTTCGGCCGGTACCGATCCGAAACTCGGCCCCAACATTGTAGCAGGTCCGATAGACCAACATTCACTGTTAAATGATAATAACATGGAAGACACATCACGGATTACAATCTAAACTACAGAATAGCGTAAATTCATTATCCCACCAACATCTTCGTAGGATAATCAACTTAGAAAAAAGAAGGGGGTGGAAGGGAAAATTGTAGGCAAATCAAACCAACCTGCTACACTGTTGGCAGAACCTTTGCATCTGCTTCCCCACCATGGCCTTGGTGGTCTTGCTATGAACCTCGCATACTTTGTGTCTCCTGTGATAATCCTTTGCGCTCGACAGATCTGCTCTGCAATCATCCACCTGGCACATGGGGTTGCAGCCCCCGTTGCCGGGAGACCCAGATCGGACCCTCTTGTTCGGCCGCACCACTGGTTCCTCAGCTGTGTAGGAGCCTCCGCCCAGCTTCAAAGTGAGGTGCTCGCCCTCGTCTTCCGCAACCTTGAAGCCCTTTTCCCCACTCGTCTTCTGTTCCATCCCTTCGACCTCCGCGGGAGCTCCAGGTCTGAGAGCCCCTTCTGATACATTAGAAGCAGGCCTGGCGACAAAGCTGGTACTGTCCCAATCCCACAGCTTTGGGTTCCAATTGCCATAGGGATTTGAGTAGCCAGAACCAGCCAACTGCGTCTGGTTCCGCTGTTGCTGCTGGTCAAGGTGGAAACTTCCCCTTCGCCATGCCGTATCCCTTTTCCTCGCCAAGGAAGTCACCTCATGGAATCCCAAAGGGAGCCCCTGGTGGAGGAAGATGGGAGGAGAGACCTGAGCGCCCACTTCTCCGTCCATTTCTCCGCCCAAACCCACCAATAAATTCAAGAAACAGCTATAATCTGACTCCGAATTCTACCCAGCGAAATAGCAAATCGTGATCAGCTCGATGTACAAGTGTCCCAGAAGCAACAAAAATCCCATTTTTTTATTGCTCCTCCTGCCAAACCGATATCAAATCCTCCCATGTCATTCGAAAAGCTCGGGACTTTCTGCTGCAACAAGCGTGCGAAATCAGAAGGGACGAGCTCGCTTACCTTGTCCGACCGCGTTCGTTCCACCTCCAATCACTTCAACCGCCATCAAGTTTTGCCTCCCCACCTGGATCGAAAATCCGACGCCGTGGACTTCAAAAGGGCGAACAAACAACAAAAGGCCAGAACCAGCACAAGCAGCAGCAGCAGCAGCAGACTCCTGCTAGACCCCAGCTCCACCACGCCAACCGCCGGGGACAGCCGCCGACGAACGCCCCGCCGCCGCCGCTGCCGCCGCACCTGATCGATCGGGGCCCCAAGCGGATCAGAAGGGGGCCACAGGGGCCGGCCCACGGATCTTGACCCCGGAAAAGGGCGGAGGAGGGGGATCCTGGGGACGCTATCGAGATGTACACCGCTGCCGGGAGACGAGAGGATGAGGAGAAGAACAATAGAGTAAAAGAAAAGGTTACTGTTCTTCTCCTCTTCCGCCTCCTCTTCCTTCTTCTTCTTCTTCTCGTCTCGGTTTTTTGCAACTCCTCTCCGTATCGGTCTAATCTGCCCTCTCTCGCAGGTGATGGCAGGACTGTAATTACTTAGAGAGTGGGAGGCTTTTTCTGTCGGGGCCGCCCGCCGCCCCACGACTGGAGAACAGCATCAGGCTATCAGCACAGCGGGGGGTGGGGGTGCAAGACAAGGCCGAAGTGGGGAGGTGAAGAATCGCAGGAGACTTCCGTCAATTATCTCACTTCTTCTGTGCAGATAAAAGATGCTGGACGCCGTGGAGTGCTCTCCCTCGTCCACCACACCCCATCTGCACACACACACTCTCTCTCTCTATTGACAACTCTTTTTCTCTACATGCCTGTGAGAAAGAAATTATCTGTGTGTTCTCTCTTCTATCTCTGCATGTCCACTTGTGTTTGTCTGCCTCCACTCTGTGTCTGTCTCCGTTGATGTGTGTGTGTGTGTGTGAGAGAGAGAGAGAGAGAGAGAGCTCTGTTTCATTCCTAACTGATACCAGGTGCCACTGCCATGCTTGCGCCACACTCACTAGAGCACCAAGAGTTGAAGGCCAGAGTCGGCCGGACCTGCAACTTGAGGAGCCAGTCAAAAGACGCAACTACCCTACGACTCGCCTCACCTCTTAACGCGGTTGCCCGCCAGTTTGACGACTGCCCGTTCGTAGTCTTCGATCTTCATCCGACGGTCACGACCAGAAGTAAGTAACCCAGATGAGCCCTTTTAATTAAATCAAACCCCCCCCCCACCTCTCTCGACTTTTGAAAACCAATAATCTACTCTCTAACGTGGCCTTCATAGATATGCTTATTACTCGCCCTGTTTTAAAAATACTCTGATCCCATTCGCATTCCTTCTGTCTACTACCTGTGTGTGGATCCACCTTTCCACACCCACCCACCCCCCGCCATGTTCTGTTTTTACAACACCGGTTCCTCCAAAAAGAGGAGAAAAGGTAAACATATTTACAGTCTACATAAGCAGCCACAAACTTCTTAGTGCAGTTGATGTAGTTTCGGTACTATGAAGTACGGACATCCATTACATACAAAATTCTCAAATTGCACTCCAGTTTCATGGCTATCAATTCACCTTCTAAGGGCGTCCATTACCTTCCGGATGCACAATTTTGCCTATGCATGCATCATCAGATCACCACAATGAAACATATAGTTGCCGCAACATAAAGGCCGAAGCATCCTATTTCCATTAATTTCATTTGGGTGGAATTTGCATTGCAGCTCCAGGTGCCCCACCATGTTTTTAGGAATTCACCTCATGCCCTGTAAGTAGCTTATGATCATCCATGGATGCACCTTTGGCCCCCACCCCAGTCAAAAGCACGAGGAGAGCTATAGTAATCCATTAAAGGACTTGTTTTGCTAATTATTTCAGATGCTCTACAAAGGACTTCTAAGGCTTTACACTTGTATTACGGTGGATGATCTTACGTAGGTCATGAAAATACATTTGAAAATATCAACTAATATATATCTGGTGTTTTTATATTAATGTGAGGGTATAGAGAATTCTAATGGTAGTTGTCACATTCGGAGATTAGATTTGGTAAGGAAAGTTAAACTACTATGATCCCAAAACGCCACAAATGGACCTACTTCAGTTGTAACAAAAAGGGCAAGGAGTTCCTCTCAGATACGAGTTTCTTTCTTTATTAACTCAAGTTCAGAACTTGTTAGAACCGAGTTTGCCATCCTTGATCCAATATCTATTGTTTTAGATTGAAGAAACTTGGCATTAGGTTCTTCTCCAACCGGTCAACAACATAATAACAAGCTGCTACAAATGGTCTGATGCAGAGGTCTCCGATAGGGAGACCCCATGTCTCCCCTCTTTGTTTTAGTAGCGCACATACTGAGTGGGATGTGGCTGAGAGTAGAGGATGCAGGGCTGATCAGAAGCTTCCAGACCGGGCCAGGTGGCTTATCCATCACCCATTTGCAGTACACGGATGACACCATTTTATGCCTAGCAGAAGATAAGCCCCAGCTTCATACGGTCAAACTGATGTTCGAGTTGCTAGAGGCGACTAGTGGTCTCAAGGTAAAATTTAGCAAGAGCCTCTTGGTGGGTGTGAGCATGGAGGGTAGAGTGCTGCTTCATTTTCCTAACATGAAAACCCTTGCTCATGGAAATGCTTTTTCACACTTATAACCTTCATGGCATGCTAAACCCACACTTGCTACCTGGTTTACTAAAAGAAGATAAAACACCAACTAAGGAATTAGCTTCATAAAAATGCTTAAACCACCACATTAAACATGTTACAGTTTATGTGTACTATACATAATCCTACTTAGATCACGATTCTTTTCCCGCAGAAGAAGTGGACTGCACCACCACCGCCACCACCATCATCATCATCATCAGAGCCTTATCCCATTATTTGGAGTGGTGTCTGACATGGTTGTCACTTTCGGCCGAAACCGATACGTTTCGGCCATAACCGATACAAAAAAGGTCCATTTCACTGTAGCTAACCCGACACCTATTAGGTGTATCGGTTTCGGGCGAAACCGATATTGGTTTCTGCCGAAACTCACGTGAACTCCCTAAAGGGCAGTTCACTTGCTGTCCCCCCCCCGAAACCCAGTAACCCACGGGCCATGTCTGAGCCCGGGTCGACTGCATCACCACTTTGAATAAATAAACAGAGAACGTACAATTGAAACGAAGATGGGGAAAAAGAGATTCCACCCCAACCAAAGCTGGGCGGGAAAGCCTGCAAGGTGATCATTGATAGCGGGAGCTGTATTAACGCTATCTCCACGGGTATTGTGACACCTTAGGGTTTACCCCCATGGGCTATCCCTCCCCTTATCGCGTGTCTTGGGTGGATTCCATTGCCATCCCGATCCGACTGGATGTCGGGTGCCATTGCAGTTCCATGCCTACCAGGAGGAGATCTGGTGTAATGTGTTGCCTATGGAGGTAGGCAGTATTATCTTGAGGAGGCCTTGTTTATTTGATCGGGATGCCACCCTTCATGGCTGGTCAAACACATGCACATTCGACCATAATGGCCATTAGATTACCCTTCATCCCTCCCCGCCTGGGAAGCCATCCGTTCGGGGTCCTACCGGCCCTAGCGCCACTAGTCCTTCTACTACTAGGCCCAGTACCCCATCACCGGTGTGGACCACGACCGTTCCTTCTGATGCCCCCACTTCAAATGACCCGCCGCCTTGGAGGTTGATGCTCATCAACCCCCGAGAATTCGAGCAAGATTTCGTTAGAGGGGATCCCATTTTTGCTATCGTGGTTTGAGAGGTGGTTAGAGAGGTGAAGAGTGATGTCCCATCTGATGCTGCTGATGTCCTTCGGGAGTTTGCTGATGTGTTTCCCGATGAGTTACCTGAGGGTCTCCCACCCATGCGGGACATTCAACATGCCATCGACCTGATTCCAGGGTCCTCATTGCCCAACTTGCCACATTATAGGATGAGCCCCACTGATCACGCTAAGCTTCAGGGCCAAGTCGATGAGTTGTTGGGTAGAGATTCACTGAGAGAGAGCATGAGTCCTTGTGTCGTCCCTATATTGCTTGCCCCCAAGAAGGACGGTAGTTGGAGGATGTCTGCAGATAGCCGTGCTATCAATAAGATCATGGTGAAGTATAGATTTTCCATTCCCCGCTTGGATGATATGCTTGATGTGATGACGGGAGCCACTGTGTATTCTAAGATCGATTTGAAGAGTGGCTATCATCAGGTGCGAATCCGGCCCGGTGATGAGCTCACATTATGTGAGCCCCCACTAGTCGTAGCCTTCTTACGGCATGCATGTGCTGACCCACCCGGGAGTGGTGGAGCGGCTTACCCGAGTGAGATGATTTTTAGACTAGTGACCGTAGGGCCCCCACGCGCAGCATGAGTCTGGGCTTCAGGGGAAGAACTAGCTAGAGGATCTGACCTAGGACGTATGGTCTATGTGTGCACACTTGGCTGAGGGTGGCGAACCCACAGTGATGAGCGTGACCTCAGCTAGTCCTTGTTCTGTGTTCTTGGTTACTATGCGGTGTCTCAATCTTCGCCTGGGGCGTTGTAGGTAGACACCTAAGGCTGCGGACTAAGTCATCAGTGGACGCATCCGGCCTTGCTTCTAGTGGGTGATACTCCCGTCACGTGATGTGAGTTGTCAGGTCGTGGGTTTCCATTTCCTGTTTGTGAGACAGGGTTTTCGTGTGTAGTTCCAGGCATTCTATTGGAGTTGAGGTCTAGCATTTTTGATGAGCGTCACCGACGGCTTTTCTCTAGACGGCATAGAGTTCACGACAGTGAGGTCGTGACCGTGTTTTGGATCATGTGGTTTCAGAGTGGGCCTTCGTGTGTGAGCGCAGGCCTCTACGACTGGGGTGTCGTGGCATTTTCCTAGTAGAGTGACTAGGGTGGTTCGTGTCTGGTGGTCCCCTGACTGTGGGATCGGGGTGTTGGGTTTTATTCCAACATAGTAGGAGTAGCTATAGAGTCGAGATTTTACTGGCCACTGAGTCTTACTATTCCTGTTGTTGTTGTTGTTCTTATAGTTGCTGCTTTCCGTGCCGTCGTCAATTTCGGTTGGGGTTCTGCGAGACCCCTTCTGAGCCAGTGATAGGAGACTCACCCCTGATTTTCAGGTGTTGCAGTTCTTCATCATGGTTCGAGGGTTCTGCGTGGAGGTCCTTAGCTATCAGCTCGTCGGGCCGAGTGTTCACTTGGCATGTGGTATATTTTACTACTTTAGACTGTACTTTTATTAGACTGGACTCTGTTGTAGTTAGTTATTAGGGATGCTCTGCTTTAATCCATCGCAGGCCGCAGCGACCTACGCTGAATTAATCATGTGACCAGGACCGAGTGCTTTTGGAAACCTTTCAACTGGAGCGAGATGCACGTGCATGGTGGGAAGTAGTGGAATTCACGCTCGAAAATAGGCATGCGACATGGGATAAATTTAACGAGCATTTCAATATCAAGTATTTTTCTGACCGGGTGCAAGAGAAAAAGGCGGCAGAGGTCGCTACTTTGAAACAAAGGAACCTATCTGTTGTTGAATACGAAGCTCAATTTTCCAAGCTATCTCGCTATGCAACTCATTTAGTATCTACTGAAAAGATGAAGGCCAAGCGATTTCTCAATGGTTTGAAGCTACATTATATTAATCAGTTGGCCACGATGGAGATCCAGACTTATGCCGAGATGGTGAGAAAAGCTCAAGTTCTAGAAGACACCCTGGAAATGATGGAGAGAATCCGAGGGAGAAACTCCAAGAAAGAGCAGACCACTAGTTCCTGGAATTTAAACCCGGCAATGGCAAGAAGAGGCCTAACAGTGGGTCTAGTTCGGGGAAAGATAAGGCACCGAAAAATGATGATAAGAAGTCTGGTCTAATTGTACCATTCAAGAGCCTTTGTAAGTATTGTGACCATCCAGGTCACAAGATGGAGGAGTGCTGGCGAAAGTTAGGTGCTTGCCTATGCTGCGGAAGGAGGGACCAGCGTATCCCCGAGTGTCCCCTCCTGTCCGACCAAGCTACCACAAATAAACTGCAAGGAGGTCAGAAGCACCAGGGCAAGCTTCAAGCCCTCCAGGAAGCCGAGACTGGAACCACTGAGGAGGGTGGACTTGTTGAAGGTGCATTTATTATTTGTGATAAGCTAGCATTTGTTCTTTTTGATATCAGAGCAACGCATTCCTTTATTTCTCGGAGTTTTGCTGAGTCCTTAGCTGTGAAACTGATGGGGACATCCCTTGCCCCTCTACATTTTTTCGAGGCTCGGATTGTTCGTCGGCATGTGCCATTGTGTTCGTCAACCGCCGACACTCTCTCTCTCCCCACTCATCACTCTCTCTTTCTCGTTTCTCTCCCCCTCTCTCACTCTTTCTCTCTCCTCCGTCCTCATTCTTGTCTGTTCTGGACTGTGTCAATCCCGGATCGAGGTGCAGGAGGTACCGTTGGAACTGGCTCGTCGCGAGGATTGCGTCAGTGCCTTCCTTTTCGCGGTTCGAGGGGCGTGAGAATGGGACAAGTCGAGAGGTGAGTCGGAGCTTCGTCGTCCGCATGTGCACTTTTCGAGGGTATCGTCACGATCGAGGTAGGGGGATGGACTCCTTACTTCGGTAGGATTATTTTGGTACCACATGCATACCCACGCGTAGACGTTTTCATCGTTTTCTGTGCAAGGTGTATTTTTAAAATCTTTAGGTTAAAAATACTTGTAAAATTGATTAAGGTCATTGTATTTGCATTTTGATGCATGCCGTAGTTGTAGAAAGTTGTTGTTTTAGCTTCTCCTACCCCTTTTCTTTTATTTCGCACCGATCCGGCTTAACCGGAGGGGAGTTCGGTTCCGAACTCGTCCTTCTCGTTTCCTAGTTGATATAACGCGCCTGTCAGAGGCCGTTATATGCTTAACGGACCCTAGGGGGTGCGTTATGCAATGCATGGCAGACCGCTCTTGGACCGTTATGTAACTGTGGTTCTTGTAGGTCTATAGGTTGTGAGGCATGACGGACTAGGGCTAGTTTGCCATAGCCAATATAACGCCCCTCTCGTAGTGCGTTATATGATATGTAAAACTGTGGATTTTTTTCTGAGTTTCATACGTTCAGGTGACTTTAATAGACCAATCCTGGTGCGTTATAGTCACATGACGCACCAGTAGTGGCGTGCCATGACTTGTGTGGTTTTGGATGGTTTTCTGGTGAGCATAACGCGTAGGTGGAGGCGCGTTATACTATGCATAATGTCCCAGAGGTGACGTGTTATGGTCTGCATGTCTGGGTTTTGGTATGTGCACGGGTGAGCATAACGGCTTGGGGGAGGTGCGTTATAGTCGCATTGAAGAATTTGAATCGGTGGACTTTAACGAATTTTACCTAGTCCGTTGTGCTATATGACGCACCTGTTTGAGTCCATTAATGTCATGGTTGGCTTATGTTTCATTGGTTGAAAGATTATGTCTTGTTTAAATCATTATTATTCATTGATGGCTAACCTTTTCAGTTGAGCAAGATCATGAAATCATCCGCTCACCGCTCAGGTAAGTCAAGTATTGTATCTCGATCCCTTATCCCTTAATGCATTACTATATGTTAGCTACCTTATATTATCTCGAGAACCGGCTAGTCATTCATATGCTCTAGGATCTGATGTTCCCCTCAAACAAAAACAATGATGATCTAGGCGCACATGTTTAATCGTTGGATAAGCCATTGGGTTGGAAAAGCTTGGGGACGATAGTTCTATCTTGCACGCCGTGGTTGCAGATAGTGTCCTAACCCTCGTTTCTTTGGTCTAGCAATACTATTCTCGAGTATCTTATTATTTTTATCTTTCTTTGTGTTCATTTTAATGATTTTCTTTTTTCCTTTAGCCCAGCATGCATCATACACATTTTTTGTGCTTTGCCTATCCAAGGTGTCTCAGTAAAGGTGAACAACTGTGTTCATAATCTCGAGTAAGGAGAATCATTCCATTCTGAATCAAAAGGTTTTCGTTGGTCTACTCGCTCAGTCTGGTTAGCTGAAGGTTCCTGTCTGGAGCTTAGTTAATCATCTCTTTCCTTTCCGTTGCTCCAGTCGCTGGCCGTGTTTTCCTTTCCTTAGCTGTTAGTTCCTCCAGACTGGCGTCCTTTGGTCTACCATTTCCTTGGGGGTTAGTCCAAAGTTTTCCGGAAGGTTCCTATCGCTTGTTGGTTGGGAACGGGTGTCGTTTGCCTTAACGCCCGCTTTTCAGTCCACTCCGCTCCATCTCCACTTCATCTCCGTGTTTCACTTTCGCTACACCTCTGCTCGCTCCCCTACAAAGAGAACGTTAAGGAGGGGCATCTGTTGACACCCGTTTTATGAACAATTAGTTAGGTCGTCGATTGGGTTATTCATGCTGCTGTTCGGTTTGCCTAACTGAACCAACCCATTTTAAATTGAAACGGTTTGGTTCAATTTTCTATTTGAGAAAATCGAACCAGCCCACATAACTCGATTACACGTACCCAAGTGGCCAAGCGTAGACTGCATAGTCTAAGTCCCCCAATCCCAGTCCCGACCGTCCCGTGACTCTTGTCCCCTCCTAGCCCCAAGCCCCAAGACCCCGACGTGACCGACGAGGCGACGATGCAGTAGTCGGCTCGGGCCCTTGCCTCAGTCTAAAATCCCTAACCCCTGGCCCTCGCCCTCGGAAGATCTCCTCCTCTGTCCGCCGTAGCCGCGCCCTCGACCAGCCCCTCAGGGCCTCAACTACGCCCGCGTGATCGCGTCTACCTCGCTGACCTCCTCAGTCCTCCCCCGTGGGCCACGACGTCATCCGGGTCATCTACTTTGACTCCGATCTCATCGTCGTCCACGTCGCGATCGACCTGGGACCTCACGTCGTGGGCGCCCCCGCGGCCCCGGTGGCTGGCGCCCCCGCGGCCCCGGTGGCTGGCGCCCCAACGCCACCCCCCGCCTAGAATCTGATCGTGCATACCTACTGCCTCCCGTCAGCTCTCCGGGCTCCGACGCTCCATGCTTCCACCTTTGCGACTTCGCCAAGGCTGGTTGGACCTTTGCGGCAGGCTTCGCCAAATCTGGTCCCTTGAGGCCTCCGGCAACGCGGTGCTTCACCTTTGCGACAGGCAGTCTCAACAGGCCAGCGAGCGCCTGCTGCTTGCAGCCCAAGTCAAAGTAGACGACTGGCGACCCCATCCGACGGCCGGCAACCCCACACACCGATGGCCACAAGCTACTGTGCCTGTGCGTAACTGCATCCCACACGTAACGTCAGACACCATATGCAGTTCGTTACAACTACAGCTTTTTGTTATGTCATTTTTGGCTGACGATGTGTTTGTTTCTATGCACAGGTGAGGTGGCAGCATATCATTGACTTGTCCGAGAGCTGGAAGAAGGGAGAGTCTGTTGACTTCCCCAATTCCTGGTAGCGGTAATCTGATGCTACACCGGGTTATCGATATCTGGAGCTCTGGGTCGTTACAGTTGGTATCAAAGCGGTGTTGAGGAATCGTGTAAGGAATTCAAATTGCACGGCTATTGTCAAGAATTAGTCCATTTGGGCCGTTTATTGCTGGCTTAGGATGTTTTTCGTGTGATTAATGAATTTTCCCGTTTATTATCCGTGTTTGCTAGTCATTTCAAGATGGCACCTCGGCGTCGGAGAGTTTCGGTTCCTCAGGAAGTGAGCATTATCCCTCAAGATGTTCTTGCTCTGGCTCCCGTTATTCCAACTCAAGAGGATATGCCTGGCAGTCGCGGACGTGCATAGAAGGAATTTTTACTATTTCATCTGCCGATGTTTGAAGGCCAGATTGATCCGGATGCCGCCAGGGTATGGCTGGACATGACCGAGCGCCTGTTTCGCTCCATGGAATGCTCGGAAGATGAGAAAGTGATACTCGGCACTTTTCAGCTCTAGGGCGCGGTGCTGACGTGGTGGAATACAGAATGGGAGATTTCTTTTGAATCTCGCCCGCTCCGGCAGATTTCGTGGACTGAGTTCGTCACCACATTCGAACTCACCTTCAGTCTAGCTTACCTCCAGATGGATAAAATGCATCAATTCTTGCAGCTCGTCCAGGGAGGAATGTCAGTGCTTGAATATTGGAATAGGTTTATGGAATTGGGCCGTTATGCGCCCCATGTGCTAGCAAATGAAGCATTGAAGACAGAGTAATTTCTTCGTGGCCTCCATGCTGAGTTGAGGCAGCTGCTGATCATTGCCCGTGTGACGAATATGAATGAAGTATATCAGGCTGTAGTAGCGTTGGAGTTGGATTTGGAGAGATCCCAGACTTCTTCTCAGGCAGTGTCGGTTCAGCCGACAGTTCAACTTCCATCTGGTTATCTGCTTCTTGTTCCAGGTTTTCCTTCTGCCACTCCAGCAGCTAGTGGTGTTGCTTCTTCGGGCAAGTCCCAGTTTAGAAGATTCGCTTAACTGAGAAATGTATGGATGCATCGACTGATGAGCTATAAAAATGAAGGATGCAACCCAATGATGCATTGACTCATGGAATATATTGAAAATTAATGTGCGTTGACCTCCATGATTATGTTTGCATAAACATACATCAGATCTGTATGACAAAATACATGAATGAATGAATGCTTCCGATCATGCTTTGATGTTATATCTATCAGTTGGATCATCAGCAGTTCACACCTTATCACAGTAACTTAACGTGCATCATGCATCAATAGTATGAATGTGTTGATCCTGACTACATCCTTGATTATCTTAGGTCAATTTTGCTAACATCACTCTTACCTCATGCTGACTTCTGATTGTGAACAATATTCCATAGTCTGACTATCCCGCCACTGTCCTGTACTATAATTTTCAGCATGCATATGAAAATGCATATGAAGAGTTAAGACATATATCATCAAGTATGCATCAATGTTATATATATATAAAATGAGACATAATAATTGTCATCATCAAAATTTTAAAATCACAGGGACACAACAATCTCCCCTTTTTTGATGATGACAATATTATGAGTCATTGCAATAAAAACATGATGATCAGGTTAGTATGAAATGTGCATGAGCATGCAACATAGAAGAGCCCTGTCAGAATGCAAAGGATCAGGCAACACAACACGTATCATATGACAGAATGACTATATGACATAATGACATGACTATGACTCACAAATTCTCCCCCTTTGACAACATCAAAAAGGAAGTATCAGTAAGCTAGTGAAACAGGCAACACAGCTCTGTCATATATTCTCCCCCTTTTTACAAAAGGATGTTGACAACTATACTAGTGGAATGAAAAATGATCAGCAAATCACAGGAACAATCAAATTTAAGCATACATTCAAACATTCAGATTGGACAATCTATTCTCCCTCGTTGACTGGACAGAGGGATTTGTTGTGACCCCTGGGCACAAGATAGAAGGGAGAATCTTAATGCTGTCTTGTTTTGATGATTGCAACAGGTTGACGTTGATCAAAAGGTCCACGCTTCATCAAGATGCACTCCAAAATTTCCTGTAGAAAGTTATAGTCAATGAAGACATGGTAGTGGACAGCTTACCAACCTCCCAGGCTACAGTCTCCAAGGGGTCAGCTATCACTTTTTTAGAAGTCGAGCTAGCACCTCTCGAAGCACGTCAGATGCCGCTATGCATCTCTATCACTCTCAACAAAGTAAGCATAGATGTGGCACTAGTAGACATCGGGGCTTCCATTAATGTCTATCCTCTCAGCACCTTAAGGGCCTGCAACATTTCAGAAGATTAACTGAGGCCAACCCCGACCACCATTGTAGCATATGATAACTCATGAAGGGAGTGTCACGGGGTAGTCACCGTTCAAGCTGAACTTGGGCTGCTCACGATGCCCATTAAATTTTATGTGCTCAACATCAACCACATGTTTGAGGCCATTTTGGGTCGCCTGTGGATCAATAATCTCAGTGCCGTACCATCCACTACTCACCAGTGCCTCAAATTCCCGTTCCAAGGGAGGGTGGTCAAGGTTAAAAGTATCTCCACGGTCCAATTTGTCAAAGCTATTTCAGAGAAGATTTTGCCAACATTATGGCCCAGTAATCGGCCCGTGATCTCAGTACTAGACCTAGATTTTCCATGGGCCTATGCACCGCGCAAGCTTACCAGTGCACCGATAAATATTAAGGAGAAGCCAAAGATTAGAGATTCAAAGGGCTAGAACATGATATTGAAATTAGGCTATCAGCCGGGGAGAGGACTCGGTGCACAACTATAGGGGTGGACCAAGTCGGTCCCCAGAGGTAGGAAAATGAACAACAAGGGCCTCGGTTACCGAGAATCTCTGTTACCAGTTCTAGGTGACTCAGGGCCATTGACCTGGGACTACCGTCAACACTTTGTCAGGGGCCCTCTCCAGCCAGGTACCTTAAAAGCACCTCCAAATCAGCTCAAGAAAGAAGACAGCTTGTACAGTCTATGGCCTGCCACTACTGCCTAAGGGTCCTGTTGATGATATACTTGAGAGGGGATATTGATACTCACCTATAGATATCCGCAAATACATGCTCCTGTCACGAGAGAGAGATCTAGAGATCGTCACTGTCTCCAGGCTTCAGGTCACTTCTCCAAACACTCGGCCTGAATAAAGTTAGAGTTGTTCCTGCTAGTACTATGAATTCTATCCATACTGTGAATTCTACTATTTCTGAGAAGTCAGATTCATCAATGCATGTTGTTAAAAATTCCCCCATTCATTCACATGCACACACAAAGAATGTTTCATGTCACTACTGTGGTAAGGCAGTGTTCGCGCACGGCGTGGTGTAGGCCGCGGGCGCACGTGTGTGCGGTGATCGGACTGAGGGGTGGGATAAAGCAACGGGGGGAGATGCCAAAATCTAGCGTACTTCGGGCTCCTCCTCTCATGGTCATATCTTTCTCAAGATAGCACCATGCACTCACCTTTTATGGAAAGCCGAGGGGAGACCGAGTGGCATGGAAGGTTTCCTGGTTTTTGGGGAAACATGGTTGGGGTGCAAGCGTGCCAGTCGATTTCTCGAAAACCACCCAAGGAATCAAAAACTGACAGGGGAAGCGCTGCCAGGGCGCGGCATGTGGACTCGAGAAGTGAGAGACACGTGGAGGGAAGGGTGTTTTCATAGGTGCGAGTGTGTAAACGACTGTGGGGAGTCATGTATTGGATGTCTTTACCCACCGATCGCAAGTAGTCAGTGTTAATTTACATTGGATTGAATTCGAACACCTTCATTCCATGCTAAAGAGAGAGTTGTAGTGTCTAAAGTCCTGGGTGGAGAGCAGGGAGTACTTCACAACTATGGGTTCACAATAGGCCGGACGGTGTTGGTTAAGGTCAGAGGTGTTGGCAGTTTACGTTGGGTGCTGTGAGCGAAACTAATGGGGGCATCCCTTGCCCCTTCACATTTTTCAAAGGCTTGGATTGCTCGTCGGCATCTGCCATTGTGTTCGTCATGTTTTTATGAGTCTAGTCATGTAATTTTTATTTTATTTGAGTCATGTATGTGTAATCTTCCCTGGTCCTCCACCAGCCACCATCACCCCCCTCTCCCTCCATCCCTCTTCCATAACCTCCATTAGCCCCCCCCCCCTTGCAAGCTTCATCCCCTTCTTCAACCCGCACACACTCTCCTCCAACACACAGTTTTCAGGTTGCTGGGAGCCAAAGATCCGTTGGTATCGGAGCTTGCCCCGACGCCACCTCCAAGTTCTAGGAAGCCCACCTTACCTTGCTGGAAAGCCCTTCCAGTCAGCTTCACCGCCGAGGTGATCCCGCCTCGATCAGAGTCTGAAGCTATCCTAGATGATCATTTTTGTCATATCATGCATCTGGCATCCGAGGGGAGATCAGAACCCTAGTGCAGAAGCTCCTTCGTCCTCACCCCAGCTCCCCTTGGTGTGCCATTTGATTGGGATGAACTACTTCCAGTCCTCTATCCAACGCAGCCAGCGGAGCATCATTTGGAGCTCAGAGCTTCCTGTTCCAATTAATCTCCCCCAGGCACGCAGGTCAGTCCATTCAGAGTCAGCACAGACACTCCTCCACTCACATCCTCTTTCTCCTTACTCCAACCTCCCCTGGTGTCCTTCCTGGTTGGAGCTCGAAGAGGATTCATCCGCGATCACATCTGTCTTGGTCCCGCACCGTTTTGCCTTCAGGAGTGTTCATGGCGACCTCCTCTACCTGCTGCTACGTTCTGAGATCAGTCCTAGTCATAATAGAGTGACCCAATTCTTGAGCCTGCCCCGACCATAGACGACGTCGGGAGATCCCACAAAAATTCAGGAGCATTCCTGGGTCAGTCATCAAGGAATTGGCACTAGTTTCAGTGGCTTTCAAGTCCGGCACAGCCCGTGGCGGCATCAATAGCGACCACCTGTCAGGCAGTTTAGAAGCGGGCTGGACTGGTAGAATAGCCAATCGGCACCCTCGTTAGTTATCTTCCGCACCTCTCCTGGCCGGCATAGCGCCCCTCCCTGCGTGGAGGTAGTGTTTGTTGTAATCCACAATCCCCACCCCTTGTCCAACCCTCCTGCATGAGGCTTCATTGATATATTTCATGCCTCATTTTATGTTTCATGATTATTTTATGAATATAATTGTTGATGGCTAACCCCTCTCTTGTCAAAATTATGAATGCCATCCTATTCCACACATCTCGCCGGGCAGGTAAGTCAAGTAAGTATCTCGATTCCTTAGTCCCTTAATACATTACTATATGATATATATGTTATATTATCTCGAGAACCGGCTGGTCATTTATGTGTTCTGGGATCTGATGTTCCCCTTTACCAAAAATAAGGATGATCTAGGTGCACATGTTTAATCATTGGATAGGCTGTTATGTTGGAAAAGTTGGGGAACGATGGTTCTATCTTGCACGTCGTGATTGCAGATAGTGTCTTGACCCTGGTTTGTCCGGTCTAATAATACTATTCTTGAGTATTTTGTTATTTTATCCTTTCTTGGCATTTGTTTTGATGATTTCTTTTTCTTTAGCCCAGCATGCATCATGCGCATCTTTGAGCATTCATGTGCCCTAATCTACCAAAATATCTTAGTAATGGTGGATAGTTATGGATCCATGGTCTCGAGTAAGGAGAGTCATTCCACTCTGAGTTGGAAGGTTTTCTTCGGTCTACTTGCTTGGTCTAGTTAAGCTGAAGATTCCTGTCTGGAGTTTAGTTGCTCGTCTTTTCCTTTTCTGTTTGCTTTGGCCGCCTATCAGCTGTGCGTTCCAGTGAGGAGGTTGGTCGTGTTTTACTTTCCTTTAGTTTAATTCCTCCAGATAGACGTCATTCAGTTTTGCCATCCCTTGTGATTGGTTCGAAGTTTTCCAGAAGATTCTTATCGCTCGTTGGTTGAGGACGGGTGTCGTTTGTCTTAACGCCCACTTTTCAGTCTACTCCGCTTCATTGTCACTTCACCTCCATGTTCCATGTCACTTTCGCTTCACCTCTGCTCACTCCCATGCAAAGAGGACGTTAAGGAGGGGCATCTGTTGACACCCATTTTATGACCAATGAGTTGGGTCATCTCTTTATGTTGTGCCCCTGCGGTCATTGGTTATGCCGAAGGATGCCTGAAGGTCTGGCGCCGAGCTGATGTCACTGGATGGAGACGGCGGCCGCAGCAGTGGGCCTGTGTAGTTCTATCGTGCAGGATTGGTTGGCGCGGTTGTGGTGCATCGGCCGGTACTGGCACTATGGAACTCCAAAACACGACGGGACCAAGTCGTGGACGTTGTTGACAGGGAGATCTACGAACCCTCAGAAGATGGCGGCCGTCTGATCACCTCGCTGGACGTGGTCGCAGGAATGGCCGACGTCAGGTTCCTGGGTGAATAGCTGGACCAGTCACAGATAGCTATGGGGGAACTTCCAATGCCAACATTGGATCGGGACGAGACCACTTGCGTTAGTTCCATATCGTCGAAAGCTACAACTTTTCTGAAGACCGTCCGACCTGAAACTGAGAGGAGGAGGGGATGTCGGGGCCGACTTGACAGAAGCTTGTCCTGGGCGAATAGAGGACTCCGGGTCTGGCGCGACTGAGGGAGAATGGACACCCTGGATGGAGACGATGTCAAAAGCAGGCGGGACCACCTCTGGTTCGTCGTTGCTTCGGAGAAGAACTCTCGTGAAGAGAGCTCTGACTGAATCGTACAGGGGTGGGCTGTGGAGCTGCTACCAAATGGTGCTCAGGTTCAGACCCGAATCTGGTGCAGTTGCACAAGAATGGGCGACGCGAACAGAGCCGAGGTCGGATCGCAGCAGGACCACTTCTGGAACGAAGCTGGCTCGATGATGTACGACTCCACAGAAGACAACTTCGGCTGGTTCACACAGTGTACGCCGGGGTAGTCTCTGCAAATGTGACCTCTGCTGCAGGCTGGTTGCAGAGAGCAGCAGAATGGTCTTCCTGATCCACAGGAGGTCGAGGCAGCGACGGGCGACTCCGGGAATGCCGTGGATGCACGGAGCAGGGGAGGGAGGACCTGGGTTGCTGAGGGAGAGGGGGCTGGGGCATGGGATGAAGGTGGCTAGGGTTAGGGTTGATGGGGCGCACTGGTTTGTGGAGGAAGGAGAAGGGAGGGGGCAAAATGGGTGTTTTAGAGGGGCATTTGTAGATGCCTAATTTTAGACATTCTGCGGATCCGCAGTTAGACCATCATGTAAGTGATGCGGTTGTTTTACCTGGTTCATCGGCATTCTTATGCTTTAAAGTCCAGCCCAAACACATTTTGTTAATGGGCCACTCTTTCTTAAAGAGGTCAAAAGCCCATGGGTAGGGCGGCCAAACCACTGGCCGCCTGTCCCCCTAGATGGCAAGGGCGATGGCCGCCCTCTACCCCAAGGAGGCCAAACCACTAGCCATCCTCCATTCCAAGAAGGCCATTAGGTTGGCCGCCCAAGTTGATAGAAGGCACAACCCCTAGCCACCCTCCCCCATCTAGAAGGCCACTATGTTGGCCGTCTAGGTCCAAGGAAGGCTAAACCTATGGCCGTCTATCCCCTGGTAGAAGGCCAGCTATCTGGCCGTCTTTTGGTAACTACTGATCAAAGAACGTCGGTTGTTCTCCAGCCACGTCTGGTGCCATCTCTCCTCATCACCCACGATCGACAGCATGCCCCATCTGAGACTTCTAGATGGAGCCTTGGAGTACAAAACCCCTTCCTGGTCGACTGAGTGGGGGGTTGGTCAGGTGGAGTTCGGCTGGGTTCAGCAGGGTTGGCGAATGGCAGGCTGACGAGCTGGACGAAGGTGAGCAGGAGAATTCCCCTTTCTTCTTCCTCTCGCTTATGTTTGGAGGTGGGCAAAAAGTGGTGGGGATTATCTCTAGGAAGAGGAGCAACCAGTGCTCAGATTGGATCTCTGAGGAAGGTTGCCCTCCCTCCTCTCCACACCACTACTAATCAATTGAGAACTCGAGCCATCTCAGGTTTGATTCATCCATCTCTCTGTTCCCTATTCTATTTTGCATTCCCCCCCTACTTGCATTCATAGCACGTTAGGATTTACTAGTACCCTGTCAAGAGATTTTCCCCTTTAAACAAATGGGAAGGCAGGTGGTCGAAAGTCTCGACCAGCCCCCCTTCCCACCACCCCCCGGGAATCATGGCACCATTTCATTTCTGTGAAGTGGCAAATACATGTTACTCGGGGCATCCCCCGAGTTATATAAAAGTTCACCAACAAAAAAAAAAGAGCAAACAAAAGGGGGGCTACTGCAACGGGCATCGGAAGATGTTCTCGAGCTCCAAAATTCCTAGGGAAGGGTGACGGGTTAACTCTTCCAATCGAGATTCGGTGGCCTCCAGCTGCGATAACTTCTCTTCAAGAGATGCGGCCTGTCCTTTGGCCAATTTCACCTCTTCTACACTCTGGACTTCTCGTTGCTCAGCTTCCTGTAGCTCGGCCTCGACCCTAAAGAGTTCAACGGGTAGTTTAGCTATCCTAGCGGTCAGAGAGGCTCGGCACTGTGAAGAGGTGTTAGCAGCATCTCACATCTATTGTGCGCTCTCTCTCGAGGTGGCGAGGGCTGTCCGGCATTCTGTCCGCTTGAACTTTATGGCCGTCAGTTGATCAGCTACTTCTCGGCCAAGGAACTCCCTCCTATTTACATACTTCAGCAACAAGACCACCCGCCACATCCAGTCATCCATGGGGTAGCCGAAAGCAAGCAAAGATCAGGAAAGGTGCTCCACCAGGCCCCTCAGCTGCACATAGGTTAAGTCCCAGTGGGCTATTACAATTTGCTGCAAGGTTCCCAAGAACTGCCACACCAGGTCACTTGACGACTATAGACCAAGGGGTGACATGTCTGGGAGCTGAAAATCCACTCTACTGTCAATAGCAGCCCAGATGTCATCGCTTGGCTCAGAAGAGGACGACGGCATATCATGCGAGGCGCCCACACTAGAGCCGACTCTGGTAGCTAACATGATGGGGGGAGTCTCGATAACAGCAACCTCCTTTCCAACCCCTTACAGCGAAGCTGCACTAGGGACCTCAACAGCGGAGGATGCTGGCTCTTCGCATCCAGCCTGGCTAGCCTCTATGAATGCTGACTCTATAACAAGGGCTAAAGCCCTAGGAACCCCAGCCTCTTCTTCAACGATCTCTCCCGCTTCTATTTTGGGAAGACTCCTTAAATATGGGGCACTCTTATGCAATTTAAGATATCTTTCATTTATTTCACTAATGTTAATTCTAGGCCTTAAGGTCCCTTCTCCTAGCGACTAATCGATGATTTTATCCTCTCCGAGGGGATGTAATTAACGCCATGGCCTTTATAGCACTATGGGTTCTAGTCTTGACACGATACCCACATTGTCTGATTAGTCAGATGGCACGCACCACTGGCTCCATACCACCTCAGTATTCAAAATTTGGATAAATTGTCACTTCGTGACTAGGACGCCCACGCACTGATGAATCAAGATGAAATAAATCAAAAATAAAAAGATGATTGAACAATGAAAAAAGGATATAGAAAAAGTGCTTCCACATGCCCCTGTTCAAAATAGGGGCACCGGCTAGTGGGGGAGTGAAGGGGGAGGAGAAGAAAGAGAGCGGAGGGGAAGGAGGAGAAAGAAGAAGAAGAGGAAGGAGAAGTGGGGGGGGGAGCAGGAGGAGAAGAGAAAGAAGAAAAAGGAGGGGAGTTCGGAGAAGAAAGAGGAGAGGGAGAGGAGGAGAAGGAGACCAGAGGGGGAAGATAGGAGAAGAGGTTCTATTTTGTAGGGGCTAGGGGTTGCTGCCTCACCCCCATGTCATTGCTCGCCATCTGCACACACGCCTAGCCCACGCCTGTTCCATATCATGTTGCTGCCCATGTCGGAGGAGAGCCATGCCCACCTACTGTGTCATGTTCACATGCCAGCACACCTGTGCCATTCGGAGGAGCCTTGTGTTCCTGCCCCAGCTGCTGCTCTGCCGCCAGCACGTCCGCACGCGAGAGGAGGTGCTCCTGGATGCACACCTGTTGGCTCTTGCACACCATGCCACTACTCTATCACTGCTAGCACGCGAGAGGCTCATGCAAGCTACTGCGAGAGGATACATGTTCACAAGATTGAAAAAAATGAGAAAAATTATACATATGCCCCTTTATCAAAAAGTTTTAAGTCAATGTAGAAATATATTGTCCCTCCATTTTGTTCACACAAAAGTAAATTTTAGGAGGGAGTTTCGGATAGAATCTTTCTACTCTTGCTGTTGGACTCTATCGAAGACCGCACGCAGGGGCCGAGGCCCCAGCTCTCCATTGCAGAAAGAAAGAATGAGGAAGAAATGGTCTAGTTTGTTTCTCCTTCCACTTATCACATAACATATAAAAAAATTAAAAATAAAATAAAAGAGATGTGGAGAGGTTGATCATCTTTATCTCTCCACTCTCACAATCCTCCCTTCACTTCCCCGCCATCATTGGGCAATGGAGGACACCATCATCGAAGCTCCGGTGTCATCGGTGGAGCACGCCAAGCAATGCCACATGCAGGACCACCCATCCATGGCAGAAGAAGAAGATGATGATGACGACGACGACAAACAATTCATCGTCTGTTAAAAATTGATGCAAATCCAACCATTGATGTGTTGTATCTGTGTCTGTTAGACTTGGTCATATGCATTTGGTAGTCTTCCAATTTTTTAGGGGTTGATAGTAGTGTTTTTTCCCGTTTTTGTTTTGTGTTACAGAACATGGCCACAACTGCCCCCACATAGCCGTGTTCCAGTTATCTAGTTACTTGTTTTTTATGAGCCTATATAAGACAGTCAGATTGTAGTACTTCGATAGTGAGTAGCAAGATTTTTTCCTTCCCTATTTTGTTCTCTGTCTTGCGTCTCTGGTGTGTGAAATTTGCTGTAGCAGAACAAGGATGTGTTAGGTTGCAGGTATCTCAAAGCCAACAGATACACCCCCCCCGAAACCACTAGTGGAGTGACAATCATCAGGACAGCCAGCCCAGTTGTCGTCGAAGAAGGCATGCAGAGAGAAGGAAGATGATGGAAGGTGGAGCCCGTGGTCGATTGTGCCCTTGATGTAGGGTAGGATACGCTTGACAGCTACCGGTCGAGTGCATTGTTGTTGGTGCAGCCAGATATTGGGAGACCTTGTTGATGGCGAAGCTAACGTCTGAGTAAGGCTGAGGTACTGTAGTGAACCGGAGACACTACGGTACTGTGAGGGGTCGGGCAGTAGGTCACCATCATTCTTCGACAAATGGTGATGATGGTGGAAGTGGACTGGTGATGGGTTTCGCATGCTTTCAACATACCAGCTCGTTGCAGGATGTCAAGGAGGTACTTGCGCTGGTTTAGGAAGGTTTCTGATACCATCTAGGGATTACAGAGAGAGAGATGGGATGTTGAGAAAAAGCACATTGATCCCCATTGTATGTATTACTATTGATACACAGTTTATACATGATGTTGATAGGATTACAGAGGAGGATTTTTGGAGACGATAAGCCCCGCTTTGAAAACGAAATAGCTAACTCTCGACTAAGTTGTCCTACTTAACTTGTTCCAGGGTTAAGTCATTTTTGATTTGATAATGCATTAGTTAACCAAGTACTAAGGAGGTGACTTAACCCTTTTCCAACCTCTTGTGCTTTAATAACTTTTGAGGTAATCCAGTATTTATGACTGAGGCCTTCCTAGAAATGCCCCTCCCTTTGCTCATATTTACCCATACTCTCTCTTGAAGTTCCGCGATCAATGACACCCAAGAGGGGGGTGAATTAGGTGATTACAAATTTTAGAAAACTTTTACCCAATTTAAAGGAATATGATAAAACATCAATTAAGAAATTTAAATCTAATTAACTGCAAGTTAGATTTGTCAAAATCTATCTCCACGATAGTTCATTGGCATTACTTGTGTAATTACTTTATGTGATTGTCTTACGCTCTGATTTTCTTGCTTGTGAGAGACTTACCATGATGGCTGTTCACGTTCCCGATATTCCTTCCGCTGTATTAAAAAGCTCGGGGTGTGATAATAACAATAGATGCAGATTCCACCCTTGCCGCAGTCAGCTAGTGTGGGAAGGCAGAGATCTCGAGGGCAGGTGATGCACATGATGTTCAAAGGCAGAGACGTCTCAGTTGGTGGAAGGTATGCTTATGATTCTTGGTTGTGCGGCCCGAGTTCTATTTGATTTTAGTGCTTCTCACTCTTTCATATCTGAGGATTTTGTCACTTGTGCTAAAGAGTCTGCTGTGGAGATGTCTTGTGATCTAGCAGTGGAGTTGTCGATGGGTGATTTTATGATCACTCCTTATTGTCTAGAGAGGGTGCCTGTGTGGATTGGAGGATAAAATATGCCAGCCTGACTCTATGCATTACAGTTGAGAGACTATGATGTGATTCTAGGTATGGATTGGCTTGAGGCCCATAGTGTCGTGGTGGATTTTGGTTCGAAGAGGGTATATTTTCAGTAGCCCTAGAGACCTTCATTTTATTTCCAAGGTATTCATTCTTCTTCACCCAGCTTCCTCATTTCATCTGTTATGGCCCGTAGGCTACTTGATGCTAGATGTCAGGGATTCCATGCTTCGGTAGTGGTTGTTGATCAATCACAGCATGTGGTAGAAGACATTCCTATTGTGTGTGGAATTCTAGATGTCTTTCCTGAGGAATTGCTAGGGCTACCTCCGTAGAAGGAGATTGATTTCACTATTGAGATTGTGCCTGGCACGTTACCTTCATCCAAGGCAACTTATCGCATGGCACCAACAGAACTGAGGTAGCTGAGAGCTCATTTGTAGGAATTGCTCGATAAGGGCTATATTCATCCTAGCTTTTCTCCATGGGGTACGGTTGTATTATTTGTAAAGAAGAAGGATGGCAGTCTAAGATTGTGCATTGATTATAGGCAGTTGAACCAGGTGACCATTAAGAACAACTATCTATTGCCTCGTATAGATGATTTGTTCGACCATCTCCAGTCGGCACAATTATTTTCGAGAATTGATTTGCAGTCTGAGTATTATGAATTGAGGATTAGAAAGTCACATGTAGAGAAGACTACCTTTAGTACCGGGTATGGGCATTATGAATTTTTGGTGATGTCGTTTGGGCTCACGAATGCTCTTATTGCATTCATGGATTTGATGCATAAGGTGTTTCATCCTTATCTAGACCGATTCATGGTGGTATTCGTGGATGATATCCTTATTTATTCCCAATCTGAGGAGGAACATGTTCAGCACATGAGGATTGTATTACAAACATTGAGGGAACACCAACTTCATGCCAAATTCAGCAATTGTGAATTTTGGCTACGGGAGGTACATTTTCTTGGGCATGTAATATCAGGTGGTGGTATTTTTGTAATGCCCCAAAATTGTTTAGGCCATGGGGCCCCCTTTTCTTGGCGATTATTCAGAGATTTTTCCCTCTTTGAGGGGATGTAATTAACGCTGAGACTTTTATGGTACTGTGGGTCTCCAGTCTCGACCCGATACCCACAATCGTCTGATCTGTTAGATGGAGCACATCACAAGCTCCGGACCACTCTAGTCTCGAAGCCAGAATTAATTAATTATCGCATATGCGACTGGCACGCCCTCTCATTAAATAAGCTGATGCCCGATAAAAGATATAACCAATATTTTAAAGAGATCTTAGTGCGTCTAACAAGTTAGAACGCCCGGTGGGACAGATAATCCTAAATCAAAAGAACACCTGATATTCTCATCGTCAGTAAATTTTAGTGGGTCCAACAGTGCTTCATAGGCTTCTGGTTCTCGGAGTATCTTGATAAGAGCTTCTCGCAACTCTTTACTCTGAGCAATGGCTTCCCAGATTATGATGCTGGTGGGTAAGTGCTTCTTCTGCTGGAGGACTTTCTAGTCGACTCGAGCTCGAGCATCCTCCAATGATGGTAGTATGTCGGGCTAAGCTCTCTGTGGGCTGCCATGCTGCTCCTTGTCAAGGAGTTGCACTGCCTTGCCTTTGCCGTTGCGATCGGGCTGACTCTGATCACCCGTGGACTCATCGAACAGGGGCGCCAATGATGGCTCTTCTAGGGGTGGTTAGCAGGCAGGCTCATCCTTGCCGAATAGTCCTGCCTATTCTACGGAAGAGGACGAAGCTAGTGCAGGGACTGGGATGCTGGCAACGATCTCCTCCGTGCCGGAAGGATCGAAGATGCTGGGCCCTTTTCGAATTTCTATCTCCAAAATGGGGGAGGAATATTCCTCCCCTCGAAAGAGGATAATTCACTTTGGGTCGAAGGTAGACGGGAGGAGAGGTAACTCGGGAATCCTCCCGCGACCTCTACCGCGTCCTCGGCCGCGAACTGTGTGTTCTGGAGCTAGCTGTAGCCCGAGTGAGGCAGTAGTCCTTTATCTAGTTCGGAAGGCCACTGGCTCTCTTCACCACATTTGCTTAAGGCTCGACTATAAATATCAAGCTTCTGCAAGAGAAGGTGCTGCCGCTATCGTCGCTGGAGCCCCTTGGAGAAAAGAAAGCACGTAAGAACCCAACTGAGTCCAGAACTAGAAGAGAAGAAGTAAGAAGAAGGAGAAAAGCCTCTGGGCATCTTCTAAAGACCAAAAGCTGAACTGCAACTCCGCTTCAAGCTACTCCTCATCCTGCAAAGAGAAGCATTGTGAAGGAAGCAAGAGTTCCGAAACCAGCAGACCAAGCTCTCCTCTTTTCAAATAGAAAAATCTTCACGTGGCCTGAGTTTTACTCACTCTGTCTGAAGTTTTTGTTCTTTTCTACTTTGTTCTTGACAAACTGTGAACCATCCCTACCAGTTGTCGTAGGAAGACAGATGAAGGTGTGCTCTCGTCTGGGTGTTCAGTCCCTACCTGGTTCTATAGGAAGACAGATAGAGGGTGTCTCTATTTGTGGTTGGCCTTGTGTGTCGTAAGTTGTGTATCAGCAGTTTAGTGCTGTAGCACTAGGGAAGCCTCACTTTGTTTGAGTGAGGGGTGAACGTAGGACTCGGGTTTGAGCTTGAACCACCTTAAAATCCTTGTCCAAGTGGTTTGGTTGTGTGTTTACCTTACGCTAGATGCCTGCCTAGGCTCGTTGCTCATCTTCATCCCTGCATCTTGTGTTTTTGGTTCTTGCATTTCTTGGTAGGTGCTTTTATACCGCTGTAATCTTTTTATATCGTGAATAAGAGGGTAGATCTATTCACCCCTCCCCTCTAGATCAGCCATTCCCACACAACAAGACCTAGGACCACATATTCGAATGAATTTACATTTCAACACCATGTTACCCACTTGAAATTTTCTTTTGATGTCCTTCTTTTGAAAATGTCGTGAGATACGTTTTTTATAAACAGAGACATGGTTGGCCGCATTAAGCCTTTTCTCATCCAAGAGTTCTAGCTGGACTAGCAACGCCTCCAGATGCTTGTCGAGATTGAGATCCTTATCTAGCTAATGGGTCTAATTTGTAATAAACTTATATTTGAAATAAAATTCTATTTTATTCAAATTATATCTTGTCTCATGACTATGCTCTGATTGACACGACTGTTTAACTGCCACGTTCCGAGCAAACGACACGTTCCGCTGCTATCAGTTCGGGGCGTGACATCTGGCCATGTTGTGTATACTCGAGTGGTGGACCCTATGTCGGTGAAGATTGAGTTACCAATAGCATGGTCGTGGCCCTTCCGGTAGACGGGTTGGTGTCACCCCGTATGTAGGGAGTGGTTCTTTCATTGGTTCTTGCTCGGGATCGAAGATTTTTGGTGTTTAGAGGTTTTCCCGAGGGTGTTGGTTCCACGTGTGGTCTCGTGGCCTTATCTGTGGTTCCGTTTGCGAGGACAGACTATCCGACCGTGGGAGTCAAGGTAACTAGAGGTTTAGTGTTCCCTCCGGTAACCATCTTCTATTTTGACTGTCATTGTCATAATGCTATTGTTGTTATTCTGTTGTTGCCGCTGTTGTTCTTTTCTTGCTGGTGCTACTGCCTTTACTGTTTACTGCTTTCGTTGTGGTCGGGATATGCGGGACCCCTACTGAGCCAATGAGATGAGGCTCACTCCTTGTTTTCAAGTGCGATGGTTCTCCTCGGGATGGCACGTTCCAGTAGGAGGTTCGTTAGTTGCTAGCTCGTCAGGTTGCCGAGGTGTGTCCCGGGACAGTGTACGTTCCTTTTCTTTGACTGTACTTGTGGACTGGACTCTGTAGTTGTTATATTTGTTATAAAATATAATTTTATTTTTGTCAAAATTATAAATTGATTCTGTAGACTCATTTTCCTACTATTGTTTAGAATTTCAATGCATAACCACAACACTCCTAATAGCCCTTTCGAGTTCTCCAACTCGTGGGCGACAAACGAAGGTTCCAATGGTATCGGGTACGTCTCGGTATCTGGATCATGGGTCATTACAGAAGGTGTGCCGTCGTGGACGTGAGATGGGGAGGCATCTTTAGGGCTGTCAATGGGCCGGGCCCGCGCTTCATCCTCTTGGATGACGCCTTGTACCGTAGGTCTTTCTCCGGTCCCCTCCTTAAGTGCCTCGGCGTCGACGAAGCCAGCCAAGCAATCCAAGAAGTTTATGAAGGCATTTGCGGTGCACGCCAGGGTGGAAGATTGCTCACCAGGATCTTGCTTCAGCAAGGTTACTGGGGCCCACTCTTCAGCATGACTGCTCGACCTACGTGTAAAAATGCGACTGGTCTCAACGCTTTGACCATCTAGTCCACCAGCCTACCTCAGAGCTCGTCACCCTTACCGAGCCATATCCTTTTGCTCGGTGGGGAATCAACCTCCTGTGGCCATTCCCTACGACTCAGGCCCAGAAGAAGTTCATCATTGTCGCCATCAACTACTTTACAAAGTGGATTGAAGCTGAAGCCACCGCCAGGATCACCGAATCGATCGTTTGGAGCTTCGTGTGGAAATCGATCATTTGTCATTTTGGTATCCCCCGAGTGATTGTGAGTGATAACGGTCGGCAGTTTGATTCTCACTACTTTAGAGACAGATGTGTCGACCTAAAAATTTGCAACCACTTCACTTCGGTGAAAATGCCAACTGGGCTATCTTAAAAGGCATAAAAACTAGACTCGACAAGGCCAAGGGCAACTAGCTGGAGGAATTACCGAACGTACTATGGTCACACTGAACTACCCCAAGAATGGCCACTGGTGAAACCCCTTTCAACTGGTGTATGACACTGAAGCTGTGATTCTGATGGAGATCGGCAATCCCTCTCTCTGAATCACCAACTTCTTGCCTGAGGTGAACGAGCAAAAATTACTGGAGAACCTTGATTTGGCGAGCGAGATCTGAGAGATTGTAAGCATCCGAGCCATTGAATACCAGCGGTGCCTCACCCAGTACTACAATGCCAGTGTCCGAGATAGACACTTCCAGCCACGAGACTTCGTCCTAAGAAAAACTGAAGCCTCTCGACCACTGGAGGCGGTGGGCAAGCTGGCCCCTAATTGGGAAGGCCCCTACCGAGTGGTCGAGATGCTGACTCTTCCATTTTGCCTCAATACACATCCGAGGCCGATACCAGAAGCATCGGTATATACCTCGTACTTCTCTCCTTCAATCAGTAATGATAAGATTGGAGCAGTGGTCAAGAGATTCTTTAAATCTTGGAAACCCTTCTCACAGTCTTCGTTCCACTCATAAGGCACTTCCTTGCGTGTCAATCTGGTAAGGGGAATAGTAATTTTTGACAAGTCCTTGATGAAATGTCGATAATAACCAGTTAGACCCAAGAAGCTTCGAATATCCGTTGCATTTGTTAGTTGTTCCCAATTCTTCACAGCTTTGACTTTTGTAAGATCGATAGAAATTCCATCCTTCGAGACCACATGGCCCAAGAAGGATACTTCCTCGAGCCAGAACTTACACTTGATGAATTTGGCATATAATTTATTTTCCCTTAATATTTGTAATGCCTTCTTCAGATGTTCTTCATGGTCTGCTTTAGACTTTGAATAAATCAAGATATCATCAATAAAGACCACAATAAATTGGTCTAAATAGGGCCTGAAGACGTTGTTCCTTAACTGCATAAAGACTGCAGGGGAATTTGTTAGTCTGAAAGGCATAACAGTAAATTCGTAATGCCCATACCTGCTTTGGAATGCAGTCTTATGAACGTCTTCTTCTTTGATCTTCAATTGGTGGTAACCAGAACGAAGATCAATCTTGGAGAAGTATGTAGCTCCAGATAGTTGATCGAACAGCTCATTAATTCTCGACAGTAGGTACTTGTTCTTGATTATAAGGTGATTTAGTTACCGATAATCAATGCATAGTCTCATCAATCCGTCCTTCTTTTTGACGAATAGCATGGGTGCTCCCCATGGGGAAGTACTTGGCCTGATGAAACCCTTTTGCAATAACTCCATTAGTTGCTCTTTTAGCTCTTTCAGTTCAGCAGGGGACATTCTGTAAGGTACCTTGGAAACGGGACCAGCACCAGGGACAAGGTCGATTGTGAACGACACTTCTCTTTCTGGGGGTAAGCCAGGCAATTCTTTTGGAAGCACACTGCATCGATGAAGCTTCAACTGTTTAAAAGTACATGCACTACTCCTCTCGCAGGAGGGTTGGACAAGGGGTGGAGAATGTGGATTACAATAAAAACTACCTCCACACAGGGAGGGGCGCTAAGCCAGCCAGGCGGCGTGGGGGAGAAGATTACTAGGGTACCGACAAGGCCACTCGGAAGGTTCAGCCGGCTTCTGGAACAATCAGACCGATAGTCACTGTTGATGCCACCACGGACTGTACCAGACTCCGAAGACACCGAAACCAGCGCTAATCCTTTGCTGACTGGTCCAGGAAGGCTTCTAAATTTTTGGGGGAGCGTCCGGTGTCATTGTTGTTCGTGGCTGGCTCTGGAACTGGACTGGTCTACTCAGACTGGGACTACACTCAGGTCGCAGCAACAGGTCGACGACACTGTCAAGAACACTCCCGTAGTCGAAATGGTGTGGGACCAAGACAAACGCGTCCATGAATGAGTCCTCTTAGATCTTCAATCAGGAAGGACACCAGAGGAGGTCAGGGCAGAGAGATATGTATAGAAGAGTGGGAGGGGGTCTGGACGGATCCTGACTGACCTGATCTGCTACCTTAGGGTAGAAAATTTGGAACGGACAGCTCCGAACTCCAAACGAGACACCGACAGCTATGTTGGATAGAGGACTGGTTGGAGAATGTCCCAGATAAATGGCGCACCAAGGGGAGCTGGGGTGTGGATGTAGCAGCTTCTGCACCAGTGCTCTGGTCTTCCCTCAGATGCCAGATGCGCACTCTGACGAGAATGGACCTCCCAAACAGCCCCAAACTCGCATGAAGGTGGGATCACTTCACTGACGAAGCTGACTTGAAGACCTTTCTGTCGATGTATGGTACACCTCCAGAAGTTGCCGGATGGCCCTGGGGCAAACTCGACAAGCTGGGCTTCTGCTGCTGCCTGCGAACTGGGTGCGCTAGATGGTGATAGATGTGGTAGGGATGGATAGGGGTGATTGGATTGTGAAGGGGTGAGGGACTAATGGCTGTGGGACTGGGATGGTGTCGTCGGTCGTGCCACATCAGCCGCCCCACCAGTCATCTGCTTCAAGAGTTTCTCCCACCTTCTCTCCTGCTGATAGTGCTTCCTTTCAGCAATCTCAGGGCAGATGTTTCCATCATAATGAAAAGAGGAAGAGGTTTGATCAACCGTCATTTTCGGAGCCGAGTCAGCATTCTGGTCCGTTTGATCGACCGCGTTCAGATTTCATTGCTTCTTAGCTGAGGTTATGTTCCCAATGTGGTGGCAGTCATCCGGGTGTGCCATGCTCTCTGTCGGTTGTGTGTTATCGTTGTGATCAGCTGGGGCACATTTCCCGTAACTGTCTGTTGAGGCAGCAGACGGTGCAGTTCTCGCAGACTTCGCAGTCGCAGTAGCCGCAGTTTCATCTTCTGTCGCCGCCTCAGCCATCTCAACTGATTCAACCATTTCAACCGCTTGTTCCTGCACCTTCTCAGCAGTCGTCTGTCGCTACTCGTCCGCCGAGAGCCAGAGTTACACACATCACTCGTGTGGAGGTGTTGGCATCTAATCTGATCGAAGGTACGGTTTCCATTTATGATCGTACAGTGTACATTCTTTTCGATTCTGGTGCGACGCATTCGTTTATCTCTGAAGATTTTATTGCCCGTATTGAGAGACCGGTGAATAAAATTTTCTGTGACATGCTCTTGGAGTTACCATCTGGTGATTTTATGTCTACTCCTACGTGCTTGGAAAATTCTCCAGTTATGGTCAGTGGTCAGAAGTTGCCAGCGAGGCTTTATGCATTACAGTTAGCCAACTATGACACGATTTTTGATATGGATTGGCTGAAACTTCATGGCGCTATTGTGGACTGTTGTCTCAAGCGAGTCTACTTCATGCCGCGCGGAAAGTCAGCCTTCTATTTTCAAGGTATCGATTTCTGTTTGGTTTTGTTCTCTTTTTCGGTCAGTAGGGTGTGGCGTGTATCAGTTGCCTCCTTATCCTTCGTCTAATTTCAAGGATGAAATTTCTTTTATGGGAGAGGGATTGTAACATCAAATATGTCAAAATTTAAAAAAAAATAAATATGTCAAAATCTAAAAAATCAAAAAATATCAAAAATCTAAAAATATTTAACTTTTGTTCTTTTTTCATCTATTCAGAATAGGTACGTAATCTGTTTGCTAAGTGTGCAGGTTGCAGGTTGCGGGTGTTGAAGCTTCCTCGCTCTATCTTTCTCTCTGCTTCCTGCCCATATTGCTATTATGTTCTCTCCTCTTCGATCTAGTCTCCAGATCTGTGCTGAAACTCATGTCCTTCTCAGCTTTCACTTACTTATTTAATCATGTCTCCATGAGAGGGCATTGCCTCACGATTTTGAACCAGACAATTCCGCTTCATCTAGTCTTGGGCTTTGATTGAAGAATGTCCTTGTTGCCTTTATCCTACTGTGGTCATCCCACGTGTTTATGTCCCGCCATGTCTATGGTCCTTCGTGTCTTTTGTCCCACCGTGTTCTTGTCACATGTGTCTATGTCCCTCCGTGTTGGTCATGCCTTTTGTCCCACCATGTCTATTATCAGACGTGTTTATGTCTGTCGTGTCCTTGTCACATGTGTCTATGTTGCTCTGTGTCTCTGTTACATATGTTTATGCCCTGCCGTGTCGTCGCACATATTGTCTTTTATCTCCCGTGGTGTTGTCGTCTCACTTGTCTTTGTCACACCATGTCCTTGTCCCATTGTGTATGCTATCCCACCACGTTAAGTTGTCTTGTCCCGTCATGTCACATGCTTGCCTATTATTTGTTCTTGTGATATTTTACTTTTTTCATTTTTTATGTGTTATGTTTCATTCATATTTGTCTTTTTATGTTTCGTTCATGCATGTTGTTTTGTCATATTCATAGTTATGTTCATTCCATGTGGTCAGGTCTTATATTGAAAATTCATAAAAATCTGTGATGAGGGCATCCCACGTCGCTCTCTTTAGTTCGGATCGCCGACACCACCTTGAGGAGTCCGCCTATGTTATCTCATGTTATTTTCCCTTTCATTTGAGTCATATCATATGTATTTTTATTTTGCCCGTGACCCGTGGGTGTCTGTTGACATCCTATGGGTGCAGTGACGATGATGGGACGGCCAGGAGTGCTTGTGCATGCTGTGTGTGTGTCTGTGTGTATGTGCCATGTCGAGTTTCGGTCAACCCAGTGAGACCAAGGGTTGACATGTGACCTTGTGTGTGTCTCAGTGGCTTTGCCCAATTCGAGACAATGTTTCTGGATACCTCGAGGTATCGTTCTACCTCGATTTACGTATCCAGATGTACTAAGGGTTCTTGGTGTCTCCTTAGGTCTTCGCGTGTCATTTCCTCTGACAGCGTTGTTTCCTCTGGCTTAGGAGTAGACTAATTGGTGGCTTGTTCCACTGTTAGTGACGATCTTGCCTCTAAGTTGTCTGACTCAAAGATCATTACATGAGTAGGTCTAGCTATCTTATCCTGAGTCTGTCGGTAATTTCTTATGCTCCCATTGGTGCTTCGAAGTACGTGTGACAGTGCTCTCTTGCCTATCTGTACTTTCACACTCGTGTTTTGAGTCTCTGTGTCTTGTGAGCCTCCACTAGTCATACCCTTACAGCATGCTTCAACATGACAGCTCTTGTAGCAGGGGACTTTCCCGATTTACGGTTCTTAGGCTAGTTCCGTGGGCCCCTCATCAACCGTAGTGTCCTTCGAAGGGGGAATACTAGCTAGAGGCCTGGGTTAGACGATAGCCAGTGTGTGCACACATGGTCAGGGGCTTTGGACTTACGTCGTTAGATGTGACCCTGACTAGTCGCTCGCATTATGGTACTGTTCTGGTACTGACAGTGTCTTGATCTCGGCCTAGTCCTTGCGGTAGGTGATGTGGACAAGATGCTAGTAGGCGCAGCATAAGATGTCAGTAGACACATGTTGGCCCAGATGAAGATGGCGGACAAGAAGGGGGGTTGAATTGTCCCCTTTGCAGAGATGGCGGATTTTAAAAATTATTCTAACAAATTAAAGCGTAATTAAACTAACAAGGATGATTGGCCTAGACAAGGTGAGATTAAGCAGTTCACTCAATGACTAACCTACACTCAACCTTAGGCGCTCTGATACCAATTTGATGCGGGACAGACACACGACCTGGGACTCTAGCTTGCGGGCGTCCCTAGCGAGGGATGCGTGGGATCGTGCGTGGTTGAGAAATCGGCAATGAGTCGGGTAGTCGGCTCTTCCGTGCTCGGATCGAGTCACAGGACGGGTCTCGCTCTCTCTCTCACAGCGGAGATAAAAATATACGAGGTAGATTAACCTATCATGCTCTCTAGCAGCGGCATATACACATTTATACGGGTAAAGTAAATGCTAAGTAAGGTAGCGAACATGATACCTCCACGCTCTGGGCGTGGGAAGGCGATCCCGGCCAAATGCAGTGACTCCCGGTTAAACAATCGTTCAATAATTTACAGAAATAATTTCTACTGCCCACTCCACGCAGGGAGGTAAAGGGCTACAAGTGGGGTCCGGGAGGACAGATCTTGGGTTGATGGGCAGCATTTTGATCTGCTCCATCGGTGTCGTCCGGAGGACGCTTGCTGCTAGTTGTGGGGCCTACGTGCTGCTCAGTGGGGGCCGAGTGGGCTCGGAGTGGTACCGCTGTGACGGTGACTCCTGGAGAGGCATCTCCTGGGAAGGTGACGCGCTGGATTGCCTCGTGGAAGGTGAGGTGATGGCCGGGCGATCGTTGCGGTTTGTTGTCCACGAGCTGGATCTTGCTATTTTACCGCGCGTGACCCGGCGAGATCGACTGCTGAGATCAACCCCGATGTCAGATCGACGTGCGGCTGGTACCGTTGGAAAGCTCTTTCAGAGAGATACGATCCCAGGCTAGAGAGTGAATTTTGAATGTCTCTTAGGTGGCCTTGGTCGATTTTACAAGCTGCTAGCTGACAGACTCAGAAAACTCAGGACAGATTAGAGTTTTCCTGAAAACTTACGTTGACCACGAATCAAACCTCAGATCTAGAAGTTGACCTCTTCATCAACGTTGTAATCTTGACGTCAGGAAGATTGGGATATTTTTTATATGGGCGTTTATGGAGGACTCATTTGTAGTTACATAAGTCGTTCTCAGGGCAGACGAATGTTACGAGAATATACTATAAAATGAGTTAAGATTTGTAAAATACAGAAAAAATCATTGTCAGTCCCGTACATAGGCCCAACCAAGGGCGGCGACAACTTCACGACAACTACGACGACATGCTCGGCTTTAAGCTCTACAATGGCCCACATTCTCCATCATCGCGCAATGAAAGATCCTCTTGGAGCTCGACCTTGTCCTCCTCATTAGCCCCCCCAGAGCTCTCCCTCTTGGCAGAAGAGACGCATGAGTAGAACTCGTCCTATGAGGTGCAACTTGATTCGGCATTGCCGTGTCTTCGTCGGAACTAACATGCCAGAGGTGGGAGTGGGTGAGGCTCCGGAGATCCTACCCTCCATGCTAGCGAGGGAGTAGCGACAGGGATAGGGTAAACTCGATTTCAAGGATGCCTTCCCTAGAGTTAACTAGAGTGCCTAAGTAGAGGAACTTTGACCTAGTAGGGGCAAAGCTGGAAAAAAGTTTTTAGCTGTCAGACATTGCAATGTTGGCCGGAACAACTATTCCCATTGGATCTGGAGGCCTCATCGTGCAGCCCCTAACGTCAACAATGGTAGAAGAAGGCCAATGCGAGCCCAATAAGGGCTAGGGAGAGAACAGGTAGGACGATGGCTAGGATGAGGTTCTTGGAAGACGATCACGAGATATCGAACTAGTGTGTGTGGGAGGATGAGCAACTAGATGTTGGTCGGCAAGGTAGGGACTGTGGAGAACGACAAAGTGGAGGGGTAGTGGAGGACAGCAAAGGGAGAGGGGAGAGGAAGAAGGGTTGTGGGTTGATGGAAGATGGGTACTTGGGGAAGGAAGGGAAAAGGGAGTGAGTTGTGGAGGGCTCGAAGGTGATGAAAAAGGGGGCGCGAATTTGTTGATACCACCGTCTGAGAAGGGGTGCACAAAGGGCTGTAGATTGGTGGAAGATGGGTACTTGGGGAAGGAAGGGGCAGGGGGGTTGAGCTATTGGGGGCTCAGAGGTGACAAAACCCAATCAATTAGCTCAGATTCCAGGACTGGCTGGGTCACTCTAGCACCTAAGATAGGATGACTAAAGGTCACCACTCCCTCCATTTTGCATTCACGTTGACGGTTCACCAACGGGGCGGAATGTGCTGCCAAATTCCAGAAATGAATAGTTCCTGTTGAATCTACTGGAACCCTTGTTAACCGGCCTTTGATGGAGTAGAGCTACTGTGTTTCTGGGCCAGGCTCAGTGCTTGCAAACTCTAGCATCCGGGGATACAATGTGGTCATCTGCAATGTCCTAGGAGCAAGCTCAAGAAACAAGCTGCACACCCAGGCATTGAAGAAATGGAACGGGCCCACTGTTCTGAAGGACCGAGGGACCCAATGCTCATATAGATCTCCCAGAGATTTGTAAACCAGGCAAAGTGCAGTCGGACATAAAGCAAGCCGCATGCCCCAAGCCATCTGACATGCCGGGTATATTGCCTCCGGTCTGACAACTGTTTCATCTCCCTGTGGGAGAGCAAAAGTGCATAGCCAGAATGTAAGATAGGCAGACAATGAGTAAGAGGATCCACTCTAGTAGGATTCGGCCCTCCTTGGCTGACCCATCGAATAGAAGCAGGCAGCTCTGACTTGAACTTGGGAGACCTGCTTTGCTTGCCCACAATCGGAACTACTGAAGGAAATTCATTGTACTTCAAGGGACCGCCGAAGAAATATTGGATCCAATGTCCTACTCGAACTTTCATCCTACTACTCTTTTCCCGGGTATGATAGCCCTTAGATGATCCCCTATAATATGCTAGGCAGAGGGAGCGATATGCTTTCATCAGGTACTGGTATGAAAAGTCGAAGAAATACTGGCCCTCTCCGTCAGTCTCATCCTTAACAAAGTCATACAACCAGATTTCCTCATAAGGTTCCCCGTTAATCGGCAAACCTGAGAGCTGCGACAGACTCCAGAGGTCCAAAGAAGTTTCACCTTCTGCTGTATAAAAGATATTGAACTGTGGGCAGAAGACTTCAAACATGCCGCAGCGACATTTTATGCTTTAAAGTCCATTCCAAACACACTTTTGTTGATGGGCCACCTTTCTAAAAGAGGTCAAGAGCCCATGGGCTGGGCGGCCAAATCCATGGCCGCCCATTCCCCTAGAAGGCAAGGGCGATGGCCACCCTCTGCCCCAAGAAGGCTACCTCCCTGGCCGCCCTCATCTCCTAGAAGGCCACAACCTTGGCCCCCCAACTTGCTAGAAGGCCACCTCCCTAGCCGCCCTTACCCACTTGTAAGGCAATCAACCTAGCTGCCCAGGCCATTAGAAGGCTAACTTGTTGGCCACCTACCCATTTGTAGAAGGCCAAGACCCTAGCCGCCTTCCTGCAATTGTTAGTCAAAGAACGTGGCCAGGTCCCCCTCCATGTCTGGCACTATTTTCCCTCGTCGCCCACGTTCTATCCCACTATGTTTGAGGCTTCGAGAGCTAGCCCCTAAATACAAAACTCCTCTCTCGAACACAAAGAGGGAGGTTGGACATTTTGGAGGGGGGGCATCCTTGGAGAGCGGGGAGAAACTTCCTCCGTCAAAGTGCTCCACTACGGAAGAGTCCAGTTCCAGGCAGTGGCCATCGACATGGCCGCCTACCACCTTTGAGCGGCCACACTCCGGGCCGCCTCCTATTGGTTGACAGGCAAACTCCATCCTTCTCTCCCTTCTTCCCTATATTGTTACTTTCCTTTCTATTTTACTGCATTCATGCATGATAGATTTTCCTAGATCCTATTTTAAAGAAGTTTCCCAATCCAAAACTTAGGGAAGGTGGATGGTCGAAAGTCTCGATCATCCCCCTTTGATGTGACACCACTAGGGAGATATGCACCAATTAGACAAGGATCCTTGGACCTACTACGCAAACACATTCAACCATAGGGCGAGGTCCTCGAAAGTGGCTGAACCACCGTTGCTCACACACGAACCCGGGTGACTCGGTGTTGCCGAGTGGAGGTGGTGGATCAAGTCCCTAGCTGGTAGAGTGCCAGCAGGGCTTAGGTGTCCCTCCCAAGGGTACGAGACAAACGAAACACAAATTAACTGATCGAAAATAACAATGCACCTTCAAAGATAGGTCGTCACTGCTCAGCATGAGGAAGCTGAGGCGCGGGTGAGTCCTGCTGAGGTTATGGCGGCACAGGTTGGAACTGGAGCTGCTGTGGCTGGGCCGACGAAAAGAACTACACCGGTATCGATCTATATGGGCAGTCTCGAACAATGTGACCCGACTGATCATAGTGGAAACAAACCACCGGCAAGGAACATGGTACACTCGGATGGCTACCACCACACCTCCAACACAATCTTGACCGATGAACAGCGAGTCCCTGAGGCTGCTGAGAAGACAAAACAGACGATAGAACAGCACCGGCAGAAGACTATCGGGCAAGCCGCTCCTCACGCCTCTTATTCTTGAATCTTCTGAACTTCTTGCCTTTGGACTTGGAAGAAGAAGCACCATCAGCAGTAGGAACGATGGAAGGAGCTTCGGGGACGCTCGGCAGATAGACATGCTGCAATCGCCCGATCGGCTGAGGGACTAGGTGATGCTATACACCTGGCTGAGTAGACTCAACCTGGGTGCGAACCTGAGATATCACCTGCCCTACTCTGGGCGGCAGATGAGACAGCAAGGCCTCATTCTGCGCTCCACACTGATCACCCGGCACTCCTTCCTCAGCTTGGGCGGGAGCTGCTAGAACTTGACTCAGTGTAGGCGAATAAACCATCACAACCACCACCGGAGTAGAAGTACCACTTCCCTCCCTGGAAACACGCACCTTCCGATGACACGCCATCGAAACCTAAAAAGCACATACCGGTGGAAATCATATCAACAAACACGAAAAACATCCTAAGCCAGCAGTAGATGACTCTAGTGGACTTACTCTGGACTATGCTATGCAATTTCAATTCCTTATAGAGTCCTCAACGGCGCTCTGATACCAACTGCAATGACCCAGAGCTCAGGGTACCGATAACCCGATAACATCGGATCACCACTACCAAGAATTGGGGACGCCACCCAAGAGGCTGATGAGGCCCCGTCTGAGTATATTAGGGAATTTGATGAGCACTTCTTGCGATGTGGGGTCACGGAGGAGAGTGTCATGACTATCTCTCGCTTCCATCTGGGTTTGCGGTTGCATTAGTAGTCCGAGTTATTTTGCCACCATGTGATGACCCTAGAGAAGGCTTATCAGGTTGCTCGCGAGCTAGAGCAGTTTGAGTCTGCGTTTGCTACGGTCCAGCGTTCGGGACTCACATTTCATCATGGGTCGGATCCTCGTGCTACGCCTGGACCTTATCCTCCGGGGCCTGTGGCTCGTCCACAGGAACCCGCTTGCCAAGACCTCACAGCTCCTCGGCTTCGTCCTCCTCCCTCAAGGGACTATCCCCCTTGGCCTTAGGCTCCGGCCCCGGCCCTCGGCCCCAGCAGCCTAATATTCCTACCCGATCTTAGCTTCCACCACCCCCGATCGGTCATGATGACAAGGGGAAGGGGCCGATGATTAGTGGAGCACCTCAACGCACTGGGTCCCATCATGAGTGTCATAGGTACGGAGGAGTCGGTCATTATGCTGTTAGTTGCCCTACCCGATCTTCTTTGGTTATCAGAGATCCTCTGACCGGTGAGCCCACACCTGAGATTATACCTGTCAGTTATGAGGCTGATCAGGAGCTCGTAGAGGAGTATTTCGATGAGTTGATTGAGGGCCATTTTGTCATTGGGGAATCCTCAGCTAGCTAGTTAGGGAAGGGTCCACTTCTAGATGACTCGATTCCTTGCTATCCACCCATGGAACCAACACTCCCAGCAGTACCCTTTAACTCCTTTCACACCACTTTCCGGTCCTTCTGCTTTATAGAAAATTTGAAGGACTTCCTTAGGAGTTTAGATTGTCAATGGGAGTTGACATATATGTTGGCCTTAAGGTCTGACCAGCCCTGTAGTCATAGCTTCACACACTCTGCTTTGGGGTCCATTACCTCGGCATACACCATAGGTCATATTACCTCCTAAGTTCTTTTATTCTTTCCCATACTTGATGAGCTTGACTTTGTCCCCTCTAAAGTGCGCCCCGACCCAGGGGCCGCTCCTTCCCAACTCATTAATCGACCTTTCCACCCCTTCTTATGAGGGGTCCTCATCTGTTGGGACATTGGCCCGAATGAGGTCGGCATATGGCCATGCCGAAAAATAATCTTCGGGGTCCATAGTCGATCGACAGGGTAGCGTTGATATTCCCTTTGTAGGGTCCAAGGGGAGAGGAGATCTCTGAGAGTACATGCCATGAGGTTGCAGTTTTATTCTATTAGCTTAGTTCCACTTACGTGTGAGTTTTATTCCATTTAGACATTCTTTAACATTTCCTCTTTGGGTAGTAATGCAAGAAGACCTGAGGTCAACGCAGGTAGCGATTGAGTTGTGGAGAGGTCGACATAGGAAGGTCTGAGGTTGACGCAGAAAGGGGTTGTCTTGAAGAGAGGTCGACGCAGGGATGCCATAGGTTGACGCAGATGGCAACTAACTGAAGAAAGGTCGACGAAGAGGGTTATAATGGGTGAATTCATACTTAAAGATGTGTCACCTGGAGGGCACGCCTACATGAAGCCTGGTTCACGTCTATGCTAAGTGCAGTGATTACATACGTGGATTCAACCATGCACGAGATGGAATTGAGCTCGGGAGTCGGCCCCCGGTAGGAGGCGGAGGTCAGTCCTCATGTATGAGGAAGGTTTTTGACCGGACGTGATCTGATCTTTCACACATCGCTATTTTATATACCGCGGGATTGTGGCACACTAGCACACATGAAATGCAATGATGCGATCATATGCCAAGGAACATAGTCTCTTTTATTCACGATATGTATGTATAGAGTTTTAATGAGTTCCCTACTCGGTTCATGATAGATGCTCATGCTCATGCTCATGCCTATCAATGTAATGCGTCAGTGCTGTGCCCAGTTCTCTTCGTGCTTTCCACAATTCTGATGGCTTAGTCGAAGTGTCCTGTTGTTATTTATTTCATTTGTTTGCTGCTTCCTTTTGTATTCCAATAAGTGTATAATTCTGGCAAAAATTCGATAGCATCTCCCCCTGCCCACAGGGGTCGACCCCCCTGCATGGGGCGACCCCTGAGAGCTGGGCCTCTTTTCTGGTTCTGGTTGCCTTCTGGATGCACGAGGGTCAACCCTATGGGTCAACCCCTTTCGAACGAGTCTTGAGAAACCCTTTTAAACCTATTCTAAACATCTTCAAACTTTACCAAAATACCCCCCAATGGTCCCTAAGCTTAAAAGGATATTTTTAAAATATTTTGGGAGGGTCTTTTAGGTCTTTTGGTCACTCCACTATATATACAAACATGTACTCCAAATTTGAGAAGAGAACTCTATTGTGCTAACATTTCTCTTTATCTTGTAGGAAAAGAAAGAGGGAAAGGAGAGGGGCTGAAGAAATCCATGGATATCATCTACATCCGAGAGGAGTTTGTGATCGTGATAGAAGATAAAAGGAAGCGGATCGAAGTGAGGATCACGGTGATGCTCAAATCAACAACATTCGACCTCCCTTTAACTTGGTCTTCAACAAGCATCTCCATCATCCCTTTCACCTCTTGAGGATTAATTTCTTCCACTCTTTCTCAACTATTTCAATGCTTTTCATTCTGTTGTCAAGCATGTATTGAACATATTTTTCATTTTCTGAACTCCGACCTTGTGAGTGTGTCGAACTGTTAGTGAACGGTTGTGGTTCTTTGTGCTGCGGTGTTGCAGCTCGTGTTTGTGCTTTGATCCATGGTGGATCGTGTAGGAGATGACGTCTCCGTGTCTTTGGAGTGAAAGCTCCGTGCGCTTCATTTTGAAGCGAGTGGATCCTCACCGTTTCGGTGAGGGATGGACATAGGGAGCCCGTCGTGGTCCCGAACCACCTAAAAAATCTGTCTCGCATCTGTGTGATTGTGGTTTGCTTGCTAATCATTCTTGTCTTAATCGTGTAAGAACGGAGAGGTTGAGAGAACTCGTTGATAATTTCATCCGTTCATTTCTTGAGTTGATAGTTGACTTTATTCCGGTGTATTAATTTTAAAAACTACCACTATGTTTGGCGGGGACAATTCAACTGCGCAAGATATCAATCTTGTCCCAGGAAAACTCATTTGTTGGCCGTGATAAAAAAAATTAGGTATTTGAATGGAACACTTGAACTTGATTTGTGGTATCCAGGAAATAACTCATTTGATTTACTTGATTATACTATTCCTGACAATGCTGGGTGTAAAATGGATCGTAAGAGCATAAGCGGACACTGTCAGCTTCTAGGGGGCTGCATGATTTCATTGTTGGGACTCCTCTGGTCTGACAAGCAGCAGCCTAGGGAGATTGTTGAGACTCCTCTGGTTTGACCAGTAGCAGCATTGGGCTGAGTTATTTTAATGATTGGCAACGCAACAAAATATTTTGATGAGTGGCAATAGAAGTCTTAATCATTGGCAACTATGCATTATCTGGTGTGTTGCATATTCGAGTCCGTGCAGGTTTCCTACCTTGGCCACATAAAGTCTGTGTAGGTTTTCTACCTTGGCCACACTAAGTCCGTGTAGGTTATAAGTCCTTGCATGTTCATACACAAGTCCTTGCACATTATTACCCATAGCAATAACAAAGTACGTGCATGCATAGTCTGTGCACTATGTCTTAAATCAAAGTCCTTGCACATTTTGTTTATTTTAATGTCCATGCACATCTTGTGTTAATGTCAGGAAACTAAGTCCGTGCATGTATGAAGTCCGTGCAGGTTGTTGTATTTGTGAGCATTAAAGTCCATGCACGTTTACATGCTAGGTGCATATAGTGAGTCCGTGTAGGTCTAAGTTCATGCATGTTTTTGTGTATGTTGAATTCTCTAAGTCTGTGCACTATGAGTCCATGCACATGTCTCTTACATGCAAATGAAGTCCTTGCATGTTTCGCCAACGCAATCTAAGTTCGTGCGCATTTCCTTTAAAGCAAGTCCATGCACGTTCTTCAAACAAAGTCCTTGCACATTCGTCAACCCAAGTCCGTGCGCGTTTCTCAAACAAAGTATGTGCATGTTTCCCAAACAAAGTCCATGCATCTTTTGCCTTCGTGCATACTTGCATAAGTTTTGCGTCAATTACTTTTTAGCATAAGTTGTTATGTCGTAAAAACTATTTGTAAAGGCTGGAAAATGGTTCTTATGTCACGTACCACTTTATTTATTTGTTGGAGAAGTCGTCTCGCACACGTAGAGGCCTGCAAACACCAGGAGGCAAGGGCGTTAGAAGGAGTTCTGGGTGTTACCTCAGGGGATAACCCTCCGATACTTAAGTCAGCACCGTATTAATGAAAGGCAGAGGAGAGCGAACGAGAGAGAAGGAAAGAAGTAGTAGTAGAAGGTCGAGGAGCCGTGGGGATCTTCCAGACCAGTGCTCGCCAGTCCCAGCGCTCACTCGGTGAGTGCTCGCTAGGTGATAATGTCGCCGAGAAGTAACCTCTCTCTGAGTGTAGACTGGCATGGCTCTCTTCTCTCCTTACTTGAGTAGCTCTATCCTCTTAAGTAGCAGTATAGCGGAATGAACCACCATCCCCGTCTCTCCTCTATCGATCTCCCTTTTATATGGGGTTGTTCTGGAGCGAGGGACCTCATCCCTTGATAGAGAAGGGCGTTCGTAGTAGAGTAACGTTTCTCCGCTATAGTGACAGAAGTTTTCCGTTTGAGGATGATTACCCCGACGTTGGCTGGTCCCGGGGCGAGTCTTACGGCGCTCATGGGGCGTGCTCGCCCGTTATGAGGTCAAGGCCAACGTTATGGGAGCAACGATCGGTCGTCGGAGAGTCCTCTGGCGATAATTACGCTTGGGCCGTAACATTTTACACACTGTAAAATCCGATGCTCTTCTGGACTGGGCCTCCCTTTGATGGGCCGTGTATATGCACCCGCTCCTTGGGAGTGCTCATCGTGAGCAACCTGGCGTGGGCCTGCCGTTATTAGGTCAAATCGGGTTTACCCCCCTCACTATTCAAATACATTTCCAATTCTCCTGCCATTTGTTAGATTAGAGAAAAACATTGTTGGAGAAGATTTAGCTTATAAATTATCCAAAATCAATTATTTCTATTCAATAGAAACCAAGGTTGACTTCAAACAACCACGCGTTATTTTTCTTTTCTTCTTCTTCTTTTTTTTTATCATTTTTATGTGTTTGATAATTAATAAAATATCATTATTGAACTTAGTTAATTCCACAAAATTACTTATTGTATGCTAGATTATAAATAGGTGTGATAAATGTATATTTATTAATCTTTAAGACCATGTGCCCTAGGTCAAGCCCTCGAGCTGGTTCTTCCCCCGAAGCCCGAACTCAGGCTACACGTGGGGGCCCTACGGTAACCAGCCTAACAACCGTCTCACTTGAGTCATGCTCTCCACCACTCCCAAGTGGGTCCACACCCACGTGCGCATGAAAGCTACGACTAGTGGGGGCTCACTAAACGTGAAAATGAAAATAACGCATGCACCCATCGCGAGTAACACGGAGTAGCAGATGGCTCACAGCCACCAGACTCTGGACAGCCCACTAAACCTAATTACCCAATGGTGATTGAGTCAAGAGACTCAGGTCAAGACCGCTGCACGTGACAGCACAATGTCGTCAATTTGGTCTAATCTTTAGGTCTGAAATCACGGTGACATGATTCTCAAGGTAGCTCACAAGTCGCCAAGTGGATCTCTCATCCACGGGACACACAAAAAACTTCCAACCCTAGGCTGGTTAACTGGACTCATAGTCCAAGGCCACACACACACGGCCCACTCAGAAATCACTTTTTGCAGAAACTCACGCCGCACAGGGAAGACCCTCTGTACTCATGCTGACTCACGATGACTCAATTTAATGCAATTGCGAAAGCTCAGAACACAAAAGGGTCGCCCAGACCCTTAAACCCACGAGCACACTAATCGAGTGAATACGGTACCTTCGGACACCCAAAAGCACAGTCACGGTCCCCACGGGACGTTCGTGACACTCACGGGGTCATAGGTCGGTCATTGAGTCTCAACCGGACCGATCGGAAACCAACACGATGCAAAACAGACATGGCGACACGAAAACCCACCTAGCGGTCCTCTCTGGACCGCTAGAGACCCTAGCGGTCTCCTCCGGACCACAAGGCCCGACCTATTTTTGCGCACTCTGTCTATGTGTCGATTACACTTATGCTCTGATTGACATGATTGATATAACTCGTCACGCATACCGGGTTCCTTTCTCGCTCGGGGCGTGACACACTGTTTGCCAATTTTCTTGGTCTTTTGCAGGTGTTAGAATATAGGCTTCATAGGTATGCTGGGTGTAGGCCTCTAACACTTCTTCAGGCAGTTGTTGATATAGAGATATCATATTAACTACTGCCCCCAGAGTGGACATCTCATGCGAGCGTGGGGGATTGACTTAATACTCCTACATCTAGAGCTTCCCTTTCTTGATTAGTGCTTCAATGATGTCTTTGAAGACATAACACTCTTTAATGGCATGCCTGAGCATTTGGTGATACAGGCAGAAATGAGGATCACCTTTCCTTCTAAGGTCATTCGACCTTTTCGACTCCGGGAGAGTGACCTTGTTGTATTTTATGGCCCACTCAAATAGGACTCGAGTCTTGTCTCGAGGAAATGAATATAACTTCTTCATTATTTCCCGCAAAGAGGGACCTTCTCACCGCTCGGCAGGTTTGACCGGGGGAGGATTAGCCACCCCTTTGTCCTTGTCCTTCTGCTACTCAAAGGCTTTGAAGTCAACTGTGTGAACTTCTTTAGGTGCCGGTCGCTTGTCAAGTAGCCTAGCCTTTTGGCTTGAAATGGCAGGGGCAGAGGAATATCTCAAGAGGAAAGCCTCAATTTCTACCACAACGTTATTTAACTGGTCAAAAGATTTGACCTCAGTGCCTATCATTCTTTCTAGTACCTCCTTTCTTAGGTTCTACTTGCAGATCTGGACAACATTCTCCTGGTGCGGTGGATGCCTGCATCTCATACTGAGATTTCTCCATCTTTTTATGTAATCCAGGGTAGACTCATCATTCCTTTGCCAGGTCGAATATAATTCTGACACCGTCACTTCGCTCTCGATGATGTGGAATCTTTCTTTGAACTTTCTTTGCATATCGGGCCAATCAACAATGGACCTAGCCAGCAGACTCGAGTACCCTCAGATGCACCAGCAGAGCGATCAGGGGGCGGCGACGCCGGCTTGGGGAAGCTGGCGGCCTTATTCGAGGTCTTGCAGTAGGAAGCGACAGTGGGGACTGCAACAACGACCGGTGTGATTCTGGAGGAAGGAGAAATAGCACCGGAAGGCAGCATAGTCTCGATGACTGAGGTAAATGTGGGACCTCCGGGCCCCGATTCCCATCTTCTCGAGATTTGGGGTAGCGTGCCTTGATCGATGGAAGGCTAATCCCACTTTCTTATTTCAAGAGGAGGGAGGGCCCCCCGAGGCGCACACCGCTAAAGCCCGCAAGGCCATTGCAAAGCGGAGGGAGGTAGCGGGTCTTGTGGAGGTTGACGAGTCGCAACTGCTCTCAGCGTCGGAGGTGGAGCGCTTGGTGTCATTCCTGCAGTTGGGGAGTAGACTGAAACTCATGGTTCCTCTTCCACCTCCCCAACCTATTATGACACCCAAGGAGGGCCAGCTTTTGGGAAAGACGCTCACCAGCCTTGCGACTTCTGGGGAAGAGGGAGCACAGGCGGAAGAGGTGGCGGGTCCTTCAGTAGTGACGTCTGCTTCAGCTCCGCTTCCTGCCCTTCCTACGACCGAGAGCGGGGTGGAGCAGTCCCTTGTGATGGCAGAGCCAGGCGGTCCAGTTGCAGCCCTACCAGTTCCTTTGGCGATGACCAGCTGGGAGTCATCTATAGGGGTCGGGCGCCCAAGCGACCTAGCCGTTGGTCTTCCGTCCTCCTCGGGCACGGTGGATGCGGATCTGTGGGCAGCGGTGGATGACTTAGTCGAGTTCAACCCTCCGGTCGTGCCCTCCATCGGTCATGTCAGCTCAGATGCCCTGGTCTGACAAATGCTGCTGGTCCTACGATCGATGCTCTTCACCGACCCTTCCCTCACATACCGGGGGGTGCACGCCATAGTGGCACAGCTGACCGGGGCATTGCAAATGCTGGGCTGCCCTCTGGAGGAATGGTCACGGAAGGTCTTATTGCTGTTAAAATATGTCAATCGCCGCAGGCATACAAGGTTTGCAGGGAGATTATGTCCTTCTACCATTACCTCACTATTAGGGTAGTAATTGGTAAGCTTCGCTCCAGGGCCTAAGGGTGTAGTAATAGCAAGGTCCGAAGGTAAGGAAACTGATGAAATTGGCAACATTTTTACAAAAGTAGTAGATATAAAGGAATGAGAAGCACCGATATCAAATAGCACGAATGCAGGACGAGAACATATTTGAATAGTACCTTCCATAAGCCCGCCATCCCTAGGCGCTTCATCATCTTCCAAAATAGCATTGAGACGAGCTTGTCTCTTACATCCACCACCGGATGATTGTTCCTTCATGAGAGGGTAGTCTAGCATGCGATGCTCCCGGCTGCCGCAACGTAAGCAAGCGCCAAGGTGCTTCCAGCATTCTTTGGCTGAATGGCCAAACTTCTCACAAAAAGTGCAAGCCGCCATGACTTGCTTATCCTCCGCCTTGACCTTCTTACTTTTCTAGGAGCCACTCCCGTTTCTGGACCTCTTCTTGCTATCATGGGATTTGTAAGGCTCCGTGATGCTAAATTTTTCCTTCTTATTATGCCGATCAGACCGTCGGCTTGACTCTTAACCCTTGCCTTTTAATTTTTTGATCTTTTCCAAGGTCCTCTCACAAAAATACGCCCGCTGGACCATTTCTGCATAGGTACGGATATTTTGGGTCCCGAGCTGCTGAATGAAATCGGGTCTTAACCTGTCCATAAATCAATTGGCCTTTAATAAATTGGTACTGACCAGATGAGGTGCATACGGTGCTAGCCTGGAAAACTACAGTTCATATTCAGCTACCGCCATCATACCCTGGCGTAAAGAAGCAAACTCCATAGCCTTCCACTCCTTGACATGCTCAGAAAAATACTTAGCATGGAATAAGGTAAGAAAACCTTTCCATGTATGAGGTGCATCAGCTAGAGGTGCCGGAACCGACTTCCACCATGTACGTGCATCTTTGTTTAATTGAAAAGTAGCAAGACGCACTTTCTCCTGGTCTGTACATTGTATCTAATGAAATTTAATTACTTACTGTTATATCTCTGTGACTTCAATGTACTACATGACAATCCTTTTATCCCTTCAGAAGCTTTACCGTTCTTGGGAGGCCTCGCGGGTTCCAAGTGATATCAGGTGTATTCGATAGTCCTATCGGGTATATCTAGTATCCGGGATTCGGGTCGTCACACTGCAGGTTTGGCGGGAGGTGTCCTTGGCAAGCCCAAGATGCGTGGAGACTGGTGTTGCCGTCGTGAAGCTGACAGTGGCGCGTGGAGGTGCGAAACCGCGAGAGAAGGGCGCGGCTCCCTTAGGTTGAACGGTGAGGATTTGCCATTTTCGTCATGAAATAGGTAGGGGGATGGCTTCCTTACCTCCTTAGGATCACTTCCCCATCCATAGACATCATCTTTATGTTTTAAATGGCATGAACATCTCATTTATGTCTTCGGAGCATAAACTTTGTCTATTTATGTTTTAATCCCCCATGCTCATCATCTTTACGTTTTCGGATGATTAATGGATGTGGAATGAATGTGGCAAGGCAGGGAATAGGTGTAAAATTGGTTTCCCATTGGTTTGGACCTACTGGGAGGGGACTCCGTTGAGTTCCCTACATTTTTGGCCCACTGGTAGGCAAACGATCCTACCAGAGACCATTTTTAAAGGCGGTGGGCCTTCGCGGTCTTACCCAAGACCGTTTCATCATTTGTAGCGGTCCATCGTTAGACTGTCTACTGACCTTCGCAACCGACCCTTCGACCACGTGAGACCGTTGACCAATAAGGCGGTGGAGCTATGCAGCCCATACTTGGACCATTTACCACCATCTGGTGGCCAATCGTGCGACTACTTGCGGACATGTAGCGGCCCAGAATTTGACCCCGTGAGCATTTTACTACTGAAGGTCGGTTTGAGCCTCGCGGCCCAAGCTTTGACCATTTGTCATCTTCACGCGGCCCTATATTAGATCGTCTGATACTGTAGCGGCCCTATATTCTACCACTTATGCCCTACAAATTTTAAATTCAAGCATGTTCCTCTCACTCTCTCGTTATCTCTCTCTCTCTCTCTCTCGATTTCTCACTCTCTCTCACCCTCTCTCTCCCAACGTCTCCCTCTTTCTCTCTCCTTCTCGGTTTGTCATTTTTAGGGCCCGACCGAGACGCGGGGGACACCGTTGGAACCAGCACGTCAAGGGGATCGCATTGACGCCCTCCATTCTGCTGTTCGTGAGACGGTTGGACGGGACGGGGCTATAGGAGCGCGGCCTCCACTTCGCGTGCATACGGCCGGAACGGCTGATTCGGCGCGAATGAGGTAGGGGGATGGAACCGTCTCCTCACGAGGAATGTTTTGACACCGCATGCATGCCGATCATGCCCGTTTAGTCTAGTTAATGTCCATTTTTGATTTTTTCTAAAAATATGATAATTAACATTTTTAATCATCCATAGGCATCGTATTTATGTTTTCTAGCTCGTAGCGATTGGTATGGATGCTTGGAAAGGCAGGTTACAGATTTTTGTAGCGAACCCCATCGATTTCGGTCGACTGGGGGGTGGCTCGATTTCAAACCGAACTCGCTCGCTACCCAACTCACATAGCGATCATGCCAATGACCGTTATGTGTATAACGCACCTCACCTGGCACGTTATACCCATTTAATGAACCACACCCAGTCCATTATGCTCATGCATTCATTAGTTAAGGTCATTAGTATAACGCCCCTATGTATGACCGTTATAGTCGTGAAAAACTATGGATTTTTCACGTTCTGGTGACCTTAACAGATCGCCCTTGATTCGTTATGGTCTCTGGATCTTTAAGTTTTATAAAAACAACTCGGGTGGCCATAGCGGACCAGGAGTGGTGCGTGTTACATAACGCACCATGCCTAAGCCATTATGATCGGTTTAACTGGAAGTAGATCGAGTGGACATAACGGACCAGTTGAGGCGTGTCAGATAACCTTAACTCCCCTATCCTAATCCGTTATGTTATATAACGGGGCAGAGCTGATCTGTTATGTTATTTGACGGGGCAGAACTGATCCGTTATGCTCTCGTGGACTTGACAGAGAGGGAGAGAGAGGGGCGGCCCCACCTCTATAAAATCCCTATTTTTGAATTTTTTCTTCCTAATTTGGCTAAGAAGAAAAGGACAGGAGGATACGTGGAGCTTGCTTGTGTGCGTTGACTTGAGGGCTGACCCTCTCGTGCTATCGTGTGCATTATTCGGGGTCACTTCCATGTACTGGTACGGCGAACGAATCCCTAGGTGAACTTTGCACATTGGGATCAGGGGATAGCATGAATTGGGACTGGACGGGGCCGTGGGACCACTGGGCTGGGAGGAGGGCGTGATCCCCAGGGAGTTTGCCCTCCCTTGGGGGCGCGACCGTGCCCTGGGGTGAGCTGGCCCCGGCGCGTCGCAACCCCGAGGGATGGCCCCCGGGGGTCCTCTTTCATCATCTGGGGGTGTCCTTTGAGGGACATGGGGCTCCGGGGTGCTGAGATTGGCCCGTGGGGGCCGTTGTTTGTCGGGTCATAAGGGCCGCTCGCAAGGTGTTCGGGTAAATGCCCGACACACCCCAGGTTGTCAAACGACTGGGCTAACTGGCTGAGGGACCTCGGGATGGGCCTTGGGCTGAGGATGAGAGCTCATGGGAGCTAAGGAGGGGCACCTTGGGCACATGGGTTGGGCCTCGTACTACGTGTCACGTTATATGGTGAGTTGGCAGGGTGGCCTCGGGTTGGCCCGAGAGCTGAACATAAGTGGCTCGTGGCCACGTGTCTGAGGGTCCGGGGTGGCCCCGGCTTGCTGGAGGGTCATTGTAAAACCCCATTAGTATGCTGGAAATCACGGGTCGGCCTGTGGTTTACTGTAGAAAGGCTGGAATATATGCGCCCACAAGGTGTTCGGGAAAATGCTGAACACACGTGTGTGAGTCGTATATGCGTGCTGCAAGCCTCCAAATCCTGTGGTTGACTTAATTAGGTCTCCCTTTGACCTTGGAGGGTTGAAAGAAGACATCTTGGGGTGGGCCCCTAGCCTTTTCACTGGGTGCCATGTGGCGTGACTTGGAGTCGGGGCGGACATGCTTTAAATGAATTTGTGCTATTTCATCTGCCAACTTTTGAAGGCCAGACTGATCCAGATGCCGCCAGAGTATGGTTGGACGCGACCGAGCACGTGTTTCACTCTATGAGATGCGCGGAAGATGAGAAGGTGATGCTCGACACTTTTCAGCTCCAGGGCGCGGCGCTGACATGGTGCAATACAGAATGGGAGATTTCTTTCCAGTCCCGCCCGCTCTGACAAATTTCGTGGGCTGAGTTCGTTGCCACCTTTGAACTCACCTTTAGCCCGGCTTACCTTAGGATGGATAAAATGCATTAGTTTTTACAGCTCGTCTAGGGAGGAATGTCGGTGCTAGAATACCGAAACAGGTTTATGGAATTGGGCCGTTATGAGCCCCATGTGCTAGCAAATGAGGCATTGAAGATGGAGCAGTTTCTTCATGGCCTCCGTGTTGAATTGAGGCAGTCGCTGATCGTTGCCCGTGTAACTAACATGAATGAAGTATATCAGGCTGCGACAGCGTTGGAGTTGGATTTAGCGAGATCCCAAGTTCCTTCTCGAGCAGTGTCAGTTCAGCTGACAGTTCAACTTCCATCTGGTTATCCACCTCCTATTCCAGGTTTTTCTTCAGCCACTCCAGGCTAGTGGTGTTGCTTCTTCGGGCAAGTCCCAGTTCAGGAAGATTAAGACTAAGAAGACGTTTAAGAAGCGATTTGACCAGTAGGTATCATCTAGTGCAACACAATTGTCAGCCCCTTCCTTCTAGCAGTGTTAGGGTACTGCTAAAAGCCAATTCAAGGATTGTGCGCGGTGTGGTGGCAGCCACCCAGGCAAACCATGCTCCTTGTCGGTGGTATGTTTTCGGTGTGACCAGTCGGGTCATGTGGTGGGAGACTGTCCCTTTCGAGCGATCCCAGTGCAATTCGCTCTAACAGCTCCGTCCCAGCTGTCTCAATCGTAATTAAGGATGGAAGCCTAAGCGTGGACGCAGCTGTTGAGGATGTAAAGAGTGGTTCTGATGGCATACAGCGTCAACGCAGCTGAAATTTACAAAGCCCCAGTTCTCTCCTTAGATATTTAAATCTTTCATTCCCAAGGGATTTAGTAAAAATATTAGTAACTTATTTTTCAATTTCAACAAAGATTAATTCTATTTCACTCTTGCTCACTGCATCTCTGACAAAATGGTGTTTAATCTTAATGTGCTTAGTCCTAGAGTGGTGAATAGGATTTTTAGTTAGGCAGATAGTACTAGTATTATCACATAAAATTGGAATACATCCCAAATTTATCTTATAATCTGAAAGTTGGTGCTTGATCCATAATACCTGAGCTGCACAATTCCCTGTAGTGACATATTCTGCCTCTGCAGTGGACAAAGCAACTGTATGTTACTTCTTAGAAGCCCAAGATACTAGGCAACCACCTAAGAACTGGCAATACCCACTAGTGCTTTTTCTATCTACCCGACGCCCAACATAGTCTGCATCAGTGTATGCCAGAAGCTCTAGCTCACAGTTAGAAGGGTACCAAAGACCAAGCTTTTGGGTGCCTAACAGATACCTAAAGATCCTTTTCACTGCACTAAAATGAGACTCCTTAGGACTAGCCTGAAATCTAGCACATAAATACACTGAGAACTGTATATCAGGCCTAGATGCAGTAAAATAAAGAAGGGATTCGATCATACCTCTGTACAGCTTTTGATCAACATGTTTACCTTTTAGATTAGCATCAAGACTTGTTAATGTACCCATTGATGCTGTAATTTCCTTGAGGTTTTCAAATTGATATTTCTTCAACAAATCCCTTATGTACTTAGACTGGGTGATGAAGGTTCCTTCTTTGGTTTGGGTCACTTGCAGTCCAAGAAACAACTTCAGCTCACCCATTGAGCTCATCTCAAATTCATGTGTCATCAATTCAAAAAATTTCTTACACAACTTTGGGTTAGTTGAACCAAACACAATGTCATCCACATAAATTTGATCTATTAGAATGTCTGGATGACATACCTTTGTGAACAGAGTTTGGTCAATTTCACCTCTTGAAAATTCCTTGTCAGTAAGTCGCAAGATGACTTCTTTTCTTTTTTCGAAGACAGTCATCTTCCTGATGGCCAAGCTTATGGCAAAACTGGCATAGAGGTGGGACCTTGTGATAGTTTATTTTCTGCCAGAAGCCATCCGTGTCGCATCCAACCCAGAGTCGTTCACGCCTGGGTTTAGAAATATCAAATTCGACGCAGACCAGAGCTTCCTGGGTATGCGTAAGAGCTAACATTGAATCATGGATACGGAGGACAGGTCCCATGTTCGCAGCAATTGAAGTAACAAAGTCCTTGCAATAGAAGTTAACAGGAAGCATGGGGAAACCGATCCAGACAGGAATAATAGTTGGGTCTGCATTAAAATCAAACTGTGGATCCCATTTGAAAAAGCGATATAACAATCCCTTAACATGAAGGCTACGGCGCATGAAGACCTTCAAAAAGTCTGCCTCATTATCAAAACGAAAGAGAAGGTGCCGTGGGTTGAGAATACTAACAATGAAATCCGAATGCAGCGCAAGCCTCTAGCTCAGACAAGTCTTTAACTCCGGGATTGGGCAGCGGCCGTATGGACAACGCGCTATAATAGCCCATTTCAGAGGAATGATGGAATGGTTTACTTCCTCACAGGTGAAATAGATGGCTGGCTCACCAGAGTCTGTAAAAGATGTCGCCTTGATGCCAATGGGGATGGCCGGTGGTGGCTTAGTCACCGCAATGATCTGTGCGTAGGTCCAGCGAGGGCCGCTCGCTCCATCAGACGGAGCAGCAGCCACTCCATCGGGCGCCCTCAGCAAGGACGCCCGTGGAGGAGACGACATGCACACGGGAGAATTCCTCTCGCTCTCTCTCTCTAGTGCCCCTGGATCCGGAACATTAGTTATTGAATTGTTATCCTTAACTGTCATTATAAGTGGACTACTTAATTACTTTTTGAAGTTAGCAATTTTAATTAGAAGGAATTAATATTAATCATACTTTCCCTTGAAACATTAAGATACATAATTAGTTGTTTATGCTTTATTTTGTTATAGTTCCAAGAGAATCATCCACTAAGGGGGAGCAAATCAGGACTTTTCTCTTATGTTTGATTTCCATATTTCTTGAGCTTCAAAGTGTGGTTCTTGTAATCTTTGAATACTCTCGTGTGTGTAGATCTTCCGAGATCCGAGTGTGTGTGTGTATGTGTGTGTGTGTGGTTCATCCTTGTTGGATTTGTGTGTGTTAAGGTGTCATTACACCTTCTTAGGAGCCCTCATCTCCCAACGTGTTTGCATGTGTCTTATCTTGTAATCTTTTGTAGGATAGTATGTGAATCCTCACCGTCGGTGAGGGGTGGACGTAGGTTGCAGTTGTTGCATGAAACACCTAAAAATTACTGTCCCTCGTGTATTTGTTCCTTATCTTCTATCTCCATTCTGCGTTAATTGGTTAGCATATCATATCTGGTAATTTCACTATATAGATCTACATCATCAGTCTTTCTTTCATCAGATAAATTTCAAATCCGTCAAAGATAAATTAAAATTTACCATCACCCAATTCACCCCCCTCTTGGGTGTCATTGATCGTAGGACTTCACCTACGTCCACCCCTCTCAACTCGAGAGGATTCCACTATGAACACTGCACGACGGCAACAAGCAACCACACACACGGCTCGACGGTCCAATACACGTGGGTTCTCGTACGACGATGAGGAACCACACACACGGAGACAAGCTCCAAAAATGTCTATGAAAAAAATAGGATAGGAAATATAATGCTCAGTCCAAGAATGATAACTATGCTTAAAAGGAAATGAAAAACATAGTCTAACAAAGATGTTCCCCTTAATCCTCAACCAATCTCGGAGATAAAGGAAGGGTGCACTGGAATGGGTAAACTGTGGAGAGGAGAGACAGTCGGTTGTTGAAAGATGAACGTCCAAGCTTGAGGACGATGGAGAGCAGCGACGGCCACCACCGGATCTGAGCTTGGGGTCGTAGGATGGACCTTCTGCAGCATCATCTTCCTCCTCCAGATGGTGTGCTTCACCCTTTTCTTCTCCTGTGAGTAGAATGATCGTGTTAGCGCTAATGCAGTGATTAGTGGGCTTCTGCGCATAGGGCCATGAGCTTAGGGTTAGTGGGCTCCCTATTAAACCAATAGGTGTATTGAAAGCCATAAACCCAATAGATAAGTGGGCTTACTCGTAGGTTTTTAATGAACCTACATGTATAAATTATGAGGCTCTTAGCATGGGGATTTTGGGCTTCAAGGGCTTTACGTTTAATGGCCTTTTAGGATATATGTATATGATATATAATGGATCCCCCAATTAAACTTATCTATGCAAAGGCCAAGGGCTTTGTATTTAACACGTATTATCGGCTTTGACGTTGCTGGGGTCGAACCATGTGTGAAGGAATTAGGGTTCCCTATCCCAGAATGCGACTATAAGTATAGGAAGTAAAGGTTTAATATGGGAAGTTTTACACATGCTAACATTCTTAGCATGAATAGGATTCCTTATACAAATGGGACTCCTCATTGTTAAAAGCATTATAGATATAGCCCCGGGATCAACAACGAATGCTTCCTGCTATTATCATTCGTTGGCGTCATCTTCCCCCTGCTGTCGTTTGAGCCGCTGGTGCCGAGGAGAACTGCAGAGTTCTCTTCCTCCTCCTCCTCTCGTGCGATGGTTGTTTGCTTCCCCTCGCGGTTGATGCTGCTGTACTGGGTAGGAGACGTGAAGGTTTCCTACATGTTGTCATTGCTTCATCTCATATGTGAAGAAGAGGGCTTCTTCTTCTTCTTCCCTCGGCAGCTGCACCTTTCTGTTTCTTCCTTTGACGTCCTCTCCTCCGTTTGACTCCCATGCAATCACATCTTCGTCAAAAACCACGGTAGGTTTTCTCAAATAACTGAACCCCAAGACAGTAATAATTAGGTTGCATATTTAAAATTCATGTTTTCATTTTTCCCTGATCATCGTCTTATCTAAGTTTTCAGTTTACTGTTGCATGATTACCTTAATTGATTAAATACTCACATCACGTTAAAACTTTTATATCTACGTAACCACTTGTCTAAAAATCACAAAGTGCGTATGACTTGTTAAAAAATAATTTTATTTATACTATTTTAGCAAACTGATCTAATGAAATTTCATTGCTTACTATTATATCTCTGTGGCTTCAATGTACTACACGACAATCCTTTTATCCTTTCGGAGCTTCATAGCTCTTAGGAGGCTTCACAGGTTTCAAGCAGTATCGGGCGTATTCGATAATACTATCGGGTATGTCCGGTATCCGGGATTCGGGTTGTCACAGTTCGTATCAGAGCATTGTTGTGTGAAGTACATGGGAATCTGAGATATACAGTTTTCAGAGTCCTGAAAGTCCAGTATAGTCATTCGCTGGCATTAGGTTCGCGATTCATGATCGCTTCATTTTCGTGTGTCGTCTAGTGTGTGCTAGATTAGCACTGTGCAAGATGGTTCTTCTCTCATCAGGATGTGATGAGGTGCTTCCTTTTCGTCATAATGTCTGTCTCGATCATGTTGTACTTGGCAGAGTTCGCCAAAAGGCTTGAGTTTGCAGTACTTTGTTAAAGGTTTTCTTGTCATTTGTTCAGGTGGCTTGTGACTTTTAGCGTTGGTGTGATAGCCGTACACATTCTTACGTTGTTTTTGTTGTCCCAACTCGAGTCTGTTCAGCTCCTGATGCATTTCACTTCTAATTAAAGTGCTTGATTAGATTCCTTGATTGAGAAGATGCTCAGGCGACCTAGGGTTTCCCCTTCTTGGTGAGCTTCTGTTAGTGAGCTTGATGCTTCTCGTCCCATTTGGTGGAGTCTTTTCGAGGTAAGTCTTAGAATTGTTGTCTTAGTAATGCCTTTGTCATGTGTCTACTTAAGTGTGGACAATATTTCTTCTGAGTCTGATCTTCTCCTTGTCTTACGGTTACTTGACTTTGGACTCTATCATGGTGTTAAGAGCTGTGGCGTACCGTGTTTGTTGTGCCGTACCCAGTGGCCGATGTGTTATAAAGGCTCATTTCTCATTTCAGGACGTGAAGGTAAGTTGAGATTGGCATTTCTCCTTGTGCTTTGGGCAGAAGTTGGTACTCTCTTTTGTAGACTTTTTAAAATCCGCCATCAAGGTCAAGGGGACAATTCAACCCCCCTTCTTGTCCGCCATCTAGTCAGGGCCAACAGAATGAGATTTTGTCTGAGTTCTGCTATGTCTGTTTTGAACGCGGCCTATCCCCAAACCGTGTTCAGGTTCTGTTTGCGAAGACGCCTGATCAAAGACCATGTTCACTTGAGCCTCTCTCTAATTGTGGTTGACTTCCTGATCGCATTTATATGATCGTGGTGCACCCTATGACCACATTCTTGTCTGAACACGGCACTATGCATGACCGTGTTATCCTAGTTCCTGCGAAGTGTCTTGATTCGACTGGCTATGCTTTATGGAAGTTTTTAAGTTTGAGACTAATGTTTTTATCACGTTTTGGTATGATTGTTAACATGAATAATGACCTCAAATTGCTTGGATCTTCTTACTATCCTTGGACTCCATTGATATTCCCATATCATGGTCCTTGTATATAAATCTTGCTACTTCTGGAACATAACATCCTTGAGTCCATTTGACCATAACTATCTTATGAAAATTGTCTAGTGATTACATGGAGCTTTGGGTCCAAATGATAATCAATGTCGATCGGATGGAAGTCTAAAACTACTCGTGCCCATGAGAGTGACTCGTGGTGTGGCATTGCACCTGATATGATCTAGACAATATGTGAGACTTTGCTTGTATGACAATTGTGTATCCCAAATCATGAATATAATTCATGTACTCAATTTTGTGATGATAATTCTTGTGAGTTCTTGCACACTTGCTGCTCTTACTTGAATACATGCTTGCTTGACATGATACTTGACTAGCATGCCCGAGAGGCATTGTTACTTGGTACTTGCATGACAAAATGGCCAACTCTATAAGCTATGTTCTCTTGCACACTATCATTGTTTGACTTACATGAATATCTTGCCATTGACTCGCCATTGTATCTTGTTCTTATTGGATCATGTTACCTCTTTTACGCCATGCATTTTTCCCATATATTGTTAAATCATTAATCATTTATATTTTATCTGGACTATCCACTTTCAAAAAAAAAAAGATCATCCAACAACAAAATAGCCTGATGGAACTTGAGTATATTGGGTTAGCATTCAAAAAACTTGGATTAATGAAAGAGACCTCCCAACTCACATGTGATAGGGATCTGGTATCACCCACATGACTTGATCTATTCAGTAATCAATCTGGTTCCATCTCCCCCTACTAACTAGTGACCACAGGCACATCCCTGTTATGTCTCAAAAATCTACCACTAGGAAACAGACAGGGTTTACATTGAAACTATGCGGCACTCCCAACCTCGTGTTGGGTCTGTTGTCCCTAATGGCTGGCAGAATGCTACAACTAACCAAGGGACTTTCCACGTCATCTTCAAATGTTCTCTGGTCAAGAGAGCTCTATTAGAAAGGCATCATAAAGCCTTCCATCCAACCAAGAAAAGGATAGAACAGCTCAAGAAGGAGATCAACAAAATTTCTACTCAGTCATCCAATAATAAATCCACGACAGAAGAACTGCTGCACCAAGAGAAACTTTATGGGCAGCAAAGGGCTATAACCAGATGGCTCAATGATAAGTGCTCACACACAATTCTTTCATGTTTGTGACTCCAAAAGAAGTTCCAACAACAACTGGATCCAAATGCCTCCAGGCATCATCTTAGGAGAATGGGAGCTCATGAGGAATACCTTTGTAAGTTACTCCAGAACCCTTTTTACCACGTCATCTTCATTCCCCTCCCATGTAATCTCTCTAAAACTCCCTATTCCATTGAAAAATGCTCCATCTGCCAAGTTCCTGATGAAGATGAAATCAACTCCATCATTATTAATTTCCACTCCTCTAAATCGCCTAGACTTCATACTTTCAAATAAAGCACAACTAATGGCGAAAGGTTATACCCAAAGAGAGGGTATGACTACGAAGAGCCATTCCCCCCGGTGAGAGCCATTCTCCCCGGTGGTGAGATTCTCATATGCTCATCTAATTCTAGTTATCATCGGGAATTTAAATTTAGAACTGTTTCAAATGAATGTTAAGATCTAGATGCAACTGAACGTGTGTTCCATTCAATGGAATGCACTGAAGATGAAAAAGTGATGCTGGCTACATTTCAACTACGGGGAGCAGCACTCGCATGGTGGCCCACGGAGTGGGAAGATACTTTCAGATCTCGTTCGCTTCGTCAAATAACTTGGAGAGAATTTGTCACGTCGTTCGAGTGTACTTATAGTCTGGCTTATGTCAGAGTGGACAAGATATACCATTTTATGAAATTGGCTCAAGGCAACATGACAGTTCTATAATATCGCAACAGGTTCATGGAATTGGGTCGATATGTACCTCATATCCTTGCTGATGAAGGTTTGAAAACTGAGCAATTTTTGCGTGGGTTGAAGGTAGAGTTGAGAGAGCCTCTTATTGCAACCCGGGTGGCGGAGATGGATACAGCATATCAGGCAGCTACGGCATTAAAATTGGACATGGCAAGATCCCGAGGGCAAACCTAAGTTGACTCAGTTCAGCCTAGTGTGCAGTATCAACAGGTCAGTCAGCCGAGTGTGACAGAGGTTCCATCTTTTGTTCCTGTCGCTAGTGGCACTTATTTTCCAAAGTCTAACTTCAGGCGGATGTTCAAAAAGTCCAAGAAGTGGTATGACCATCAAGCTTCTTCTGGTACTGTGCAACAAATAGCACCTTCTTCCTCCTAGTGTCAGGGGTCCATAACAAGTCAGTCGAGACTGTGTCCGAGATGTGGTGGCATCCATCCGGGCAGACCGTGTTCAATGCCGGTGGTTTATTTTCGTTGTGATCAGCCTGGACATGTGGTTCGAGACTGTCCTCAAAGGTCGAAACCTGTGTAGTTCTCTCAGTTTTCTCAACCACAATCGTCCCAGTTCAGACCTCCACCACCACCACAATCTCAGCATTATTCTCAAGCTTCAATCTCTTCATCTTACCAGTCTACAGTAGCTGGTAAAAAGCAAAAAGGAAAGGTCTCGCATATAACTCGTGCTGAAGCTGTGGCATCTCATCTTGTGGAAGGTACAATTATGATTTATGGTCATGCCCTCAGCCTAATTTTGATGACAAATTTGACCAACTTCAACAGCTCATTCTCTCTCAGCAACAGCTCATTTTGTCTCAACAACAATCTATAGCTAAGCTGGAGTGTCAAATAGGGCAGTTAGTAGTGAATAACATGAGAAGAGAGGTAGGCCAGCTTCCTAGCCAACCTGTGGCTAACCCCAGGAATCAACAACCCCTTGGCTTCCCACAAAGAGCTCCCCTTCTTCCTCAACCCAATCAACCTAACCAACCTTAGCCTCCTCCTCCTATGGGCCCTCAATTCGAGAACGCCAAGGCCATATCTACCCTTAGGAGCAGGAAGATTCTTGATGATCCATATCAGGCTAAGGATGTTGGTAATAGCCAGGGCCAAGAAGCCCATGAGGAGAGTGATAGTGATGACGAGGAGCCGACAATTGTGCAAGAGAAAAAGAAGTCAGAGGGGGGAGAAAAGAAGCTCGATAAAGGAAAAGCCAAGGTTGATGAAAGTCCTCAGGGGTATGTTCCTAAGATCCCTTTCCCGGATGCTTTGAAGTCAAAGGCTCAAAAGAAAAAGTCGGTCCAACAATAAGAGTTAATGGAGCTATTTTAGCAAGTGAATATCAACATTCTACTCTTAGACACGATCAAGCATGTGTCTCCATACGCAAAGTTTTTAACAGAGCTATGTACTCTGAAGAGGGAGCCTAAGGCGTTAACTTAGAAGATCCGCCTTTCTGAAGATGTCAGTGCTCTTTTAATGAATCAACAACCTAAGAAGTTGAAGGATCTCAGAGCTCCTCTAATTTCATGTGATATAGGTGGAGTAACATTTGATAAGACATTGCTAGACTTAGGTGCTAACGTGAATCTTTTGCCCTCCTTTATATCTGAGCAATTTGATCTGGGAGACTTAAAGCCCACTTATATAATCCTTCAACTGGTAGATCGGTCTGTGAAAACTCTAAGGGATTTATTAGAAGATGTTATTGTAAAAGTTCATGAGTTCTATTTCCTGGTATATTTTCTCATTTTGGATATGGTCACGTCAAGGCTCATTTATTGTTTCAGGACGTGAAGGTAAGCTGAGATTGGCATTTCTCCTTGTGCTTTGTGCTGATGCTGGTAGTCTCTTTCTTTGCACTTTGGCTTCTTGTGATCGGTTGTTCGCTGGATCAGTACTCATGGCGTGCTATTTGCGATTTTCATGAATTGCGATGGAGCCGTGTGTGTGCTGAGATGTGGATACCGAGATATTTTTTTCTGATGCATGTGTGCGCTATATGAGTACGCAGCGGAAGCATGTGGGCTAATAACCCATGGGCCAAGGATCATTGTCGTAAGATTCTGGCCAGTCGAGAGATTTATCTTCCTCGATGTGACTTCATCTTGGCTTCCCGGGCCTTGATGTCGCCTGTTGCCGTGCTATTGCTGGAGTCCTTCTGGTGTTGGCATTGGCATTTGTGAGTATTAGAGAATCTGTCGGCATTCTTGCTGATTGAGTACCATCTGCTCTGCATTTCTTTCTTGGGTGTTGTGTCCTCGAGGCGTTATCGTGGTCCTTGAGATGCATTCCCCGAGATTGTCGTTTTCTCATTGTCGTGGGTCTTTTCTTGGTGAGCTGCTCGATGCATGACTCATCCCCTGTGGTCGTGCGTTTAGCTGTTATTGTGCCTTGATGTGACCTAGCTTGTAGTTGTGTTCTGCGGTTCTGTATTCTGTACGGAGCCGGGAGCCTACAGGTGCTGCCGTTGTTGTTGTTTTAAGTGCTGTTTCTCTATGATTTTGTGTATCTGTCTTAGCACTATGTGGATCGTGATCTTGCCGGTTAGCTTTGCTGTACTCTTCTCTCCTAGTAGAGTTAGCATGCGACTCGATCGGGTGTCATATCTGAGTGAGGACTGACTTGATTGTGCTTGTGGTCCAGTGCTGTTGTCGTTAGTGTCCTGTGTGCTAGGTATTTTCTGTCGCCTTTGGCACTGGAGCCGATAATATTGCCATGCTGTCAGCTGTGAGGATTATGTCTCCTTGTTTAAGCTGATGCTTGCCGTATCTGTCGTTTTGTTTCTTCGAGATCTAGAAAGGACCCCGAGGCAAGCCTACGAGGGGTTCCCATCTCACGGCCACCACGAAGTCCATTAAGGACTGTGGCTTTAAATCTGTCGGAATTACCCCAATTTTGATGTTCGCTCGGTGTCCGTGGGGGACTTGCCAATATTAGGCGGATCCCACGGGCATAAGAGCGCATGGCCAAATCATTAGATTGTTCTCTTCTTCCTCGATTATAAATTATCGTTATAAATGTGGGGTGGAGGAGACAATGAAGCGTATTGGCTTAAAGGGCCTCGGACCGACGCCAGACCCCATCGACCCATATGCTCGGGTGATAAGGCTTGCATAGCCATTTCGCAGAAACGCGTATGGGATAAAGGCGACGGATACACATCAAAGTACAGGAATCGCATATATCGCCTGGGTCGATTCTGTTCAGGCTACAAACGATGATTGGGGTCCATCCAATGCACCGAGGGGGGGAGGATAAATGGGCAGGAAAAGGGGAAACGGCGCGCCGAGGCCATATATGGTATCGGTTTACAGGCACTGGCAGCGACGCTCGTAGGAGGATGAGGGGAAACTTTGTTCCGGCGCCGGCACTGTAGCACGGCGCCGGTTCAAGGCTCACAAGGGACATACAACAGCTAAACGATCCGGGAGCGACGAACGAACAGAAGATGAATAACATTGAACCCCCGATGCAGCCACGGTTATTGCCCATGCTTTGAGAAGGAAATTGAACATACATGTATATATACCTTTATTACAAATAACGATGCCGGCGTTGTCGCACGGACATCACTACACTATTTGCAAGGGGAGGTAGCAGCAGAAGGAAAGAAAACAGAAGGCAACGGGAGCAGAGAATGTTAGAACGGGGGGAGTGGGCTCATATCATCGCCCTCCCCTCCTTTCTCGTTTACATTTTGCCGAGAGAAATGTAGGAAGGAAACAGGAGAGGGGGGGGAGCAGTCCACAGGGACAGACCCGCGGAGACCCACCTAAATGGAGGGTTGATGTTTCTTCTCCGGCACCGGTGGCTTTGAACAGCAGACCGAACGACGACGGAACGGCGAGTGGCTTGTCGACTTGCTCTGCAAGTCTCCCCCTCTCTCCCTTTTCGTCTGAATTCCTCTCTGATTCTTCTCTCTTCTCCCCGAATAAAAAAAAATATCCTCCCCTCTCTTTTTCATCCCATCTGTTTTATAAGCCAAGGTTCCCCGGCGCCACAAATGGCGCGCCGGGGAAGGGCCTCGGGGCGCGCCGGAAAGGGGCACGCCGGGGAAGGTTCAGGGCGCGCCGGATAAGGCCGCGCCGTTTCAAACGTGCGTCGACGACCTTCTGGCGCCGTTTCAAGACATTTGCTTGCCGAACTTCGACCGATGGGTCCGGAGATGGTTCCGGGGATCGTCGTTCGTGACTGCTCGTGCCAGGACTTTTACGAGGTCCTAGCGACGGGTTTTGACGAAGCTTTGGTTTGCCGATCGGCACAGGTCCGAGCTCCGTGCGTGTTTGATTTGAGTACGAGAGTTCGGCTTTGACACGATTTCCGCGACTGTGACTCGTGCTTTCGGCTCGGCTCGACTCGTGTTCACAGCTTCTGTGAAAAATGCTATTCTGCCTAAATCGGCAATCAATTGGCCTCTATGGACCTTCTTTCGTGGGAAGTCGAACCCGCGTGGGGCATTCGGCTCCTTCTGTTGTCGATTCTTCCGGACTTCGTTTGCGAAGGTCGCGGGAGCTTTGTCTCGCTCGGGAGAGTCTTCATTAGGGCGGGGAAACGCCCGGTAGATCACCGTCCTTGGTCGGATGGTGGTGTGGGGTAGCGATGTGACGAAGTCAACATCGGATCATTGGGCAGGCTTGGTCGCGCTGCCGGTGGTTGATGAAGACATGTCGACTTTCCCGAGACGAGGCCCTCGCATTGGCTTCTGTTAACCTCTATGGCTTGAAGAAGCTTCAGTAGTCTTCTTTTCTTCAGCTTACTGACTCCGTAAGCCGTGTCATTCGCTTCTGCGGCTTGGTCGCCAGTCGTCATATTTTAGGTGCCAACAGTGATTTAGATTTGCTAGATGTTTTGATTTGCTTCTATGGAATCTACATTTCTGGAGTTTTATTCATCGATTTTGATTCCATCATTGGTTCGAGTTTTCTTGTTTCTTTTCATCTGCTTCTGAGTCTTATTAACCTCTGAGGTGTATCAGAGGAAGGGAAAAGCTCTCTTGTTCCCCTCCAATGCGATTGGAGGAAGAGAGGAAGGTCCTCAGGTTTGCAAGTTGCAGGGGGCACCTTGGTGGGATTCCATTTGCAGTATCGCAAAGGAAGGGAGGAAGGAGCTTCAGTCTATTTCTTCTGGTTGACAGAAGGTCGAGGAAGGTGTTCCTTGAGGAGCAAGCTATTCATCAGCGTTTGTCTGTAGACTGAGTCTGCATTTTCATACATTGTTGTGTGAAAGGAAGCCTTACTCGATTGAGTAAGAGGTGGATGTAGATTGCGGAATTACAATCGAACCACCTTAAAAGCTCAATGCATTATTCTGTGGTTTGCTTGTTGAGTTGTTCTCTTGCCAATTATGAGCATCAACTGCTCAATCATTTTCTATTTAGATCTGCTCCTTATCTTTCCACTTCAGTCTTCGACGTGTATGTGGTTGTATCGCGCATGAATTTTTTTAATCCATGATCTATTCAACCCCTCCCCTTCTAGCTCACCGTTCTCCCGAGTTATCAATTGGTATCAGAGCAGGTTGCCAAAATGTGGCCCAACGGCCAGGGTAATACTGGAACTAACAGTCCTTACAGCTTCATGGCTGAAGGACAGTCCATCAGTCATCCTCCATTTTTCAATGGCACTAACTATTTTTTCTAGAGGAACAGGATGGAGGTCTTTATTCGTGCCTAGAGCCATAGACTATGGAGAGTAATTGCCACAGGACCTTACGAGATACCTCTAAATGAGGACGTGTTGTCAGAAGAGCAAGTAAAACTCTCAGCTCTCAACTGGACCGCGCTCAATATTATCCAATGTGTAGTTCACCTGGAGGAGTATGCTCAGATCTCGACATGAAAGACGGCTAAGAAGATGTGGGATGAACTAGCCTTGATCTGCGAAGGTACTTCTCAGGTGAAGGCCACAAAAGTAAATCTCCTGACCTCTGAGTACAAATTATTTAAGATGAAGTCAGAGGAGAACATCACATCTCTTGAGATTCTGTTTACAAATCTGTACAACGTTCTCCTGGTGCGGGGGCTACATACACCTCATCTCGAGGTTTCTCCACCTCTTAATGTATTCAAGGACTGTTTCATCTACCCTCTGTCTTGTCGAGTAAAGCTCAGCCACCGTGACCTCTCTCTCGATGACATGAAATCTTTCTTTGAATTTCTTCTGCATATCTGGCCAGTCGCTGATTGACCCAGCTGGGATGCTGGAATACCATTCAAATGCGAGCCCCGTCAGCGAGGACCTGAAAAACTTCTGCAAGTATGACCCGTCTATGGCCAGATCACCCATGACAGTCATATAATAAGTGACGTGCTCCTTCGGGGATCCCTTCCCGTTGAATTTGTCAAACTTCGGTGGTTTGTTGATCCCTGAAGGGAGCCGCTTTGCAGCATGATCTGGTGGGTATGGCACCCGATAAGCATCAAATGCGACGTAGTCACCTTCACTTCGCTCAGCAAGTTTCAGCTCGATCATCCTTTCTACCATCAGTTTGTTTATGGCAGGTAGATCAACTGGTTCTGGGTAGAAATATGCCGGCTGTAGGTAAGGGGTGACCAAAGTGGTCACCTGCAGAGGAGGTCACAACAGTGGAGGTGTTTGGTGCACCTATGGCAGTACTGGTGGCATCAACGGCTGCAGTGGGCTCTGCTGGGTAGCTGCCACGCTGGGCTCTACTGACTGGGGCAAGGTATATAGTGGTGGAAAGCGCTCGCGTTGATGGCTCCCTGTGACGATTCGGATTGCATCTCAGGTTGCTTAGAGGTTGAGGCTTGCTCCATCTTCTCCACCAGTTGCTTCTTCAGAAGCTCTATCTCTTGCTGATATCTTTGGAGCGTCATTAGCACCGATGGATCCATAGCCACTATGCTGGGGATGGCTTCTATTATTTCCGCTGATGTACCTTTAGGAAGGATGTCGAGCAATACATCTTCTTCTTCTGCCGTCACCACGTTAGCAGTTAGGGTGGTGATTTCATCATGTAGGACTTATTTTCCTTTTGCTCTGTTAATGTGAATGCGGACTAGGTCCTAGGGTTGATTGTGTTTGCTGCCTTTTGCCCCACCTTGTGTCACATCAAAAAGTGCATAGACTTAATAATGCTCAGACTTTAACTCAAAATAATGTGCACGAAATTTACAGAAACGTGCACGGACTTAAGTGAATGTGCACGGACTTGATAGATGGAGAAGTGCATAATGTGCACGGACTTGGACTTGAAGAAGTGCACAATGTGCACGGACTTCATCTGTGTACGGATGCACAATGAATGAATGTGCACGGACTTGTTTTGAACGTGCACGGAGTTCGTTGCGTGGAAGCATAAATTGTGCACGGATGCACAATGTGCACGGATGCACAATGTGCACGGATGCACAATGTGCAAGGACTCAGTTTTTCTACTAAGTCCAAAACATGCATGGACTCATAAGGACATGCACGGACTTTGCAAAAGAAGAACTAATGTGCACAAACTCAGTTTTTCTACTAAGTCCAAAACATGCATGGACTCATAAGGATGTGCACGGACTTTGCAATAGAAGAACTAATGTGCACGGAGTTAATAAAGAGTGTACCTATATGCACGGACTTGGAGAGTAAAATGTGCATGATTGCACGGACCATGCACAGACTTGGAGAGTAAGTCGTGCAGCAAATGCACGGACCATGCACGGACTTAGAGTGTAAGTCGTGTAGCAAATGCACAGACCATGCACGGACTTAGAGAGTTAGTCGTGCAGCAAGTGCACGGACCATGCACGGACTTGGAGAGTTAGTCATGCAGCAAGTGCACGGACCATGCACGGACATGAAGAGTTAGTCGTGAAGCAAGAGCACGGACCATGCATAAACTTTATCAGAAATGCAAGCACCCACTTGACTTGTATGAAATCGTGCTCGGACTTAGTGTGCAACCCAAAATATGCAGAGACTTCAATTGTGAAAAATAGCATGTGCGGACTTGTTAAAAGAACTAACAGAGCCTTATTGCATAAAGGCTTTATTGCAGAATTAATTCAGAAACTGAAACCTATGCATTTTGGCACTTTCGTCGCTCTCTAGAGTCTTTGTGACATGGTGGAGAATATTGTTAGGTTTATTCTTTTACCCTGAGTCATGATGACGTAACGAGATATGATTGTTTGAATTGTACCTTGGACTTTGTCTTTCTGACTTTGCTTGGAGTTTAATCTGGGATACTCCCTTTTGATTCCCTTTTGATCTTGCCTTTCTAGCTTCGCGTGGAGTCTAGTTTGAAGTTTCTCTCCCTAAGTCTTGCTTTCCTAGCTTTACCTAGGAATTAGTTTGAAATTTTTCACTCAATCCTGCCTTTTTGACTTCGTCTGGAGATTTATTTGAAATTCTCCACGTGGGTCCTACTTTTTGGCCTTGCTCGGAGCTTGGTTTAGAGTTCTTTGCTTGGGTCTTGCATTTTTGGTTTTGCTCGGAGCTTGGTCTTGAGTACTTCTTTCGAGTCAGAGAACTCACTGGGTAAGCATTTATTGTTGCTTGAGCCATATTTTCGTATCAATGTTGCTTGTATGATTCGAGCTTTCTTATATACTGACGTCTCTCTCTTTTTACTTTGCCGGTTCTTCCCGAGCTGTCTATGTCAGGACCATGTATTGAGAGAATTTCAAAGCTTCCACAACTTCAAATTTGAGTGACCTAATGCTCCCACAAATGCAGCCCTTTGCTTTGCGGGCTCCGCTTCATTAGGAGCATCTTCCTTCCATTGGAGTTATGTAGAACGACTTTGTGAAGCATAGCTGGCACAGGATGCACCCAGGAGGCGTTAAGCTTTGCACTTGACATGTATTCTTTCATTTACTTGTAGCTACCTTGAGGGCTTGCCTTAGGACTCCTGTTGTGTATTCTTTCATTTATTTGCAGCCACCCTGATGGCTTGTCTCAGTCACCTAACATGATTTCATGAATGAAAAAGAATCCTTTTCTTTCACCGGATTTGTAGTCTATCTCTTCTTTCTTCTTTTTTCTTTCTTTCTCTTTTTTTTTTTGACTAATGGAAGGGCCTTTCTTGGCGTAGTCCTCCGAGCCTCGAGTCATGAGGGCCTCAACCTAAACCGTAGGGAATCTCCCAAGACACAGTGTGTGCTTTTGAAGGGACAACCCCCTGGCCAGGGATTCAATTCGCACAATGGTGTCTCTCCTAGGGCCATACTTAGGGTAGGATTTAGTCCTTGAGGAGGAAAATTGAAGAAAGCAAAGGTAAGCCTAACGTAGGGACGTGGGACATCAAGATTTGACTCCCTCACAGGGCACCACCCCTCAAAGAGTCAGTGTATTGTACCTAGGGGATTTTTTGGTTTAGCATGCATATGCTCGGGTCGAATAACCCGCGGGAACATTGCCGCTCTTCTCGTGCTGTCACTTCATGATTTTCTCCCATGATGCTGCACTACCCGTCACCATTTTATGCGAACCTCAACTCTTGTCTTAGGAGAAGCAGGCCCTGTTACTAGGATCAGGGGCATTTTTCATTGTGTTTTTCATTTTCTTTTCTTTTGATCTCTCCTTTTGAGAACTATCCCTATTTGAGACCACTCCCGTATTGGGGAGTGCCTAGTTTGGTTATCTAGTCCGTCAATCTGTTGCCCCTACGCTTGGCCGAAAGGAGAGGAGCAAAGGACCATCATCTCCCTCGAGCATGGCCGAAGGAGAAACGGTGTTATACAAAAAGGAGACCCTAACGAAGGGGTGTCGTGTAGTGTGAGGGTACGCTGTGTCAAGGAGTCATCCAGATGGCAAAGGTAAAGGTTACCTCGCTGCTCAGCTATCATTAGTCAGACTCTTTTTAGCGGTAGAAATACTTTAGGTAGAGCCCATTCCACGCATGCGACAACTCTTCTCCCTCAGCGTTAACTAACCGATAAGCGTTCATAGGGTATACCTCTTTAATTACAAACGGCCCTTCCCAATTGGGTTGCAACTTGGACCTAGGACCACCTGTTCGAATAAATTTACGTTTCAAAACCATGTCACCCACTTGAAATTTTCTCTCGACTACCTTCTTTTGAAAATGCCGCGAGACATGTCTTTGATAGACAGAAACGTGATTGGCTGCGAACCCCTGTGGAAGGGTGGAAATAATAGGTGTGTATATTGTGATGGGATTAAAATGCAGAGATTGATTTAATATGCCATGATTAATATAGATAAATAAGATGCAAAAGTGCGTGTCATGCAATAACAGTGCAGGAAAATGTGTGAACAGTCCAAACACGGTGCATAGACGGATGCAAACAGTAGGGCAAATAAAGTCCAAACAAGGTGAAAATTGGGATGACAGAAGACCTGAGTGCTGTGAAGAGGTAGGAACAAGAATCACTCCCAAAAGTGGTCGGGACAGACAGTTATGAGGTCGGAGATTTGGCAAAAAAATGTAAACAGTGTAGAAAATGCAGAACAGAACACAAAATGGACTCAAAGAATGATGAATATATTACTGAATAAGACACTAGAAAGGGAGGGAAAGGATTCTATGAAAATGTGGAAATATTGTGGTAAAACATGGGCAAAAAAGAGGGTTTAAAATGGGAAAGACATTAGCTAATAATAGGGTGGAAAACACAAGAAAATAAAGGGATGCAGAACATGACAGAATAGACTGTGAAAACAGAATGAAAGTGCAAAAATCATGGAAACAAATATGCATGAAGATGACAACATAATGAGCCCAGAACGGTGAAAAATGAAGATTATACTTTCCTTAAGAGTTTGGAGTTGGAAGGACGGATCATAAGTGTACCATGGCCTCGCTCCGGCGATGCAAACGTGCCCCCGTCGCAAGAAATCTGGGTTTCAAAAAAGTGCAGAACAGAGTGGTGAAACCTGAAAAGTTGGGGCTTGAAAAAGAGAAAAAAGATGAGAGAAACAAGACACGCATATAATCAAAACGAATATAATACTCCCCTCTTTAAGATGGAGTGGAAGGAGGACGAAGAGGATGAAGCATGACTCCTCCCCGGCTTGATAAACATGCCCCCGTTGCAAAGTTGTAGCAGAAAATCAGCAAACTGTGATGATTTGGCAAAAGTAGTGGCGAAGGTAAGAGGACAAACATTAATGAAATTGAGCAAATAAAGAACCAAAATTGTATTTGTGATTGCGACTTAGGTCCGAGGGCATATTGCCTATTTGCTGCCCACCCCCCACATTGTGTCACATCAGACACACCCTTAGATTGGCTAGCCAGGTACAGCCCTGAATCCCACCAGGCCGACACACACCAACCAATCCTTACCTGGCATGGCCCCTCAACCCCTTTAGCCCGGTACACCCTCCAACCCTTCCTACCCGGCACACCTCCTTGAGCTCTCCTAGCCGGTACACCTGTCACCTCCTCTTACCCGGTGCATCCCCAGCCCATCTTGGACGTATTCCCCTTCGGTGATTTCCAAGGCTTTCCGAAGTTTCATCAAAGGTGCTGCTGCCCCCGGCACACACCTTGAATTGTCAGGTTCCGCCACTCCTTGTGGGCGTGTTCCCCTTTACCCTCCTTACCATCCAGGTCAAGGAGAGATGCTGTCGAATTCTCGTCAGAAATAATAACGTGTTAAAAGGACAAAAGGAAACAATAAATAAATGGAACAATTAAAGACAAAATCCTTTAACCAAGGCAGAAGAATTGCAGACAATATGAAGAGAACTAGACCGGATACTAATCACGCGAACTCGTGATATTGACTGTACAGATGTGAAAGAGGGGAAAGAGATCAAAAAGAGGGGAGGAAAAAGACTAACAAAAGGGGGGAAGAGGATCATATACATTCCATGGAGCTAAAGGGACAAAGGGAACAAATGTAGCAGGAAGAAAGGAAGAAAAGAAACCACCTTAAACTACCCATACCCGGTACACCTCAGCCCTGGCCTTCCCCAGTACACCTCGGGCATGCCCTGTCCGGCACACACCTTCTATGCCCCGTCCGACACACACCAACTGTGCCTTGCCCGGCACACCTTGTAAACGGCAAAAACGGGATCGAAATTAAAGATGAGGTGATGTCAAATTGATGTGATGTAACGGAGGAAACGGGATCGGATAAAGATGATGACGTTGATGTAGATGACGATGTGGATGATGACGATGATCGCCCACGGAAACGGGTGATGGTGATTGGTATCATCAAAACAAAAATACACATGCTTGTGCCTAGGGGGGCACAACATATTGGTCATCTATTTTCATCATCTATTCCATTTATTTCTTTGCTTTTAGTTTCTCCACACCCACGATGTGTGCTTTCCTTTTGTCCCTTTATTCCACGCCCCGGCGTGTGTTTTTATTTCTTCCTTCCTTTATTTCTGCATTGTTAAGATGACATGCCCGTGTGCTCCATGTTTGATATTGATTGCTTGTGTTAGTGCATCACTTGCTCACATCATATCTCACATATCATCACATTCACCATCACAATCACATCCAACACACCCACATAAAAATATCTACACTCCCCTGCGAAGAATATTGGGGAGGGTATAAGAGAATCATCCACGAAATGTTGAGACTATCTCCTGATTGACGGTCATGCCCGAATGGCACTCCCGTACCCTATAATGAGTCAGGGATCCAAAGATCAGTCTTTCAGGCACTCTCGATCCCTCGAGGGTTCTCAACCGATAGCTGCCTTTTGTTATGGGCCCATGTTCATCATGGCGATACACTCATTTTGGCCAATTGAGCGAACCAAGCATGACCACACTCGAATGGGCCCATCTCTTGTCGGGACGATGTATGCCAGGATATGGCATTCGTTAATGTGGGGCCATTGATGCCTTGGAGAATAAATACCAAGAGGCAATCTCGAGTAAATAGAATGCAGAATTGAACCTCGTGTTTCCGAGGGAATCTCAGTAGCATCTCCCCCTATCCCGGAATGTATTGGGGGAGATATATTAGAGACCCGTCCACAGCGAGCTGAGATGGGATCCATAACAGATGGGCATATCAAAATGATAGTCTGGACCTAATAGTCAGTAATGAACACTTTGTTGATTAATTTTGACCCATTTTGGTAGCACAGTGTATACATGAAGGCCTTAAGGAAAGCAGTGATGAGGGCATCACGCATAATTCCCTATGGCTCGGCACTTCTCTCCCTCCCCGGAGGCAGTTAGGAGGCGGTCCCTCTTCTGGATTAGACCTTGGTGAGACAAAGTCCTTGCACGGTCTCATAAACTCCTTGCATTCCTTCATAGAGTCCATGCAAGTCAAACCCCTGCAGACTTTTCTGTTGACCAACAAGTCCGTGCTCATTGCTTCAAGTCCGAGGACATCTTGAAGTCCTTACATTTTTTCTATAAATAAGTCCGTGCACTTTGTGCACATCTCAATATGCTAACCCCGTGCATATTTCTCTTTTTTGCTCATGAACCTTATACTAAGTGTTGGTTAAATATGACAGGGATTTGATTACTTCGTGGAACGTGGATTTGGAAAGGGGCTAGGGCACATGATTCGAGAGTCCTTGTCCCTGACACGTGGCACAGAGGCCTGACTTGTTCTGGAAGACTTCCAGGGCAAGAAGTGTGGTCTCCTCACTCCATCCTCCCTGCAAGCTTATATATATAAATATACTGTTGGAGCTAGTACAAAGTATAAATATAGAAGTGGACAGAAGAAAAGAACAGGGCTGATTGTCCTTCATCTCTACCGAAGAAAAACTCCACAGGTGTGAAAGAGAGAAGAGAAGAAGAGAGCAACAGAGTTGCAAAGAGAGAAAGAAGAAAAAGAGAAAGATAGAGAGAAAGAGAGTAGCAGAGTTGCGAAGAGAGGAAGAAGAAAAAGAGAAAGAAGAGAGAGAGAGAGAGAGAGTTGGAAGAGAGAAAGAAGAACCTCAACTGACTATCTGCTTGTATTGGACCGTGGATCAAATGCAGGCCAGTTCACTCGTGCAAGAGCTACATCTGCTTCTACTTTTCTTTTTAATTTTTTGTTTATTCTTTCCATTCTCGTTTGTGTCTTCTGATTCTCTGGTTTGAGATCGGGGTTCCTCCTGTGGACTCAGGAGAAGAGAGACGTGGGTCTCTGGCTGCTAGTGACTGAGTGTCGCTAGTGTCTTCCCTCTGGTTTAGAGGAAGAGAGGTCTGTGACCTCTGGTTTGCAAGTGACTGGGTGTCACTTGTGGTTTCCCTCTGGTGTGGAGGAAGAGAGACTTCGGTCTCTGGTTTGCTAGTGACGGGGTGTCACTAGTGGTTTCCCTCCGGCTTGGAGGAAGGGAGATTCATCTTCGGTTCTAGTTCTATGGGTAGCAGAGCTAGGGTGCTGATCTTGTGGGTAGTAAGATCAGGTTGAGGGATTTGTCTCCCTCGGTCCAAGCTATTTGGCAACATCTATTGTAGACTGAGTCTGCAGTTCTTACTTTTGCAAGGGAAGCCTCACTCCGGTTTGGGGTGAGTGGTGGACGTAGGTCTGAAGGACCGAACCACCTTAAAAACATTGTGCAGTGGTTTGGTGGTGGTGTGGACATCCCTATCTTCTACCCCATTCACAGGTTGTTTATGCGCCGATTTTAGAAGCAAGTCTGTATGATGTATGTTCGTATTTGAGATTATTGCTAAGTGTTTGACTGTGTGCCTGAGGGATTTATTTGTGCTAAGTCTTTAGAGTTCGTCAGTCACCTTTGAGTGTGGTAAAAAGGTTTATTCCGCTATAATTCTTGAAGGAGATTCATTCACCTCCCCTCTGAATCCTGGTCTATCAACCTAACAGACCTGAACCCTACTGATAGGGGTGATGGCTCATCCTAATGTGTCCCTCCCTTAGGATGCGGGGCACCCACAATAGTGGGTGGACTTCGTGCCTTGGGGGCACAGGGCTCTCTCCTCACTATTTCCACGGTGGCCACTCGCGATCGGGTAGCCACGGGGCCGAGCGCTCTCTTCCTCACTAGTTGAGCTCAGAATTGATACTAACTAAATAAACAAAACCATGAAGGGTTCAGCGAATACCTGATCAATGTGAAGACATTGATCCTGAGCCAGAGACGATGGGCGAGCGGGGAAGCGTAGGAAGCGCTACCCGCACCCTGCGTTGGGGAAGCTTGACCTGTGAAATTCGGTTATAGCACTACACCTCACGCGAGAGGGTTGATCTTGGGGTGGGGATGAGCTTAATTACAATCAAAATATTGGTCCTCATGGGGAGGGGTGCTCAGCCGGCCAGGCGGGGGAGGGGAGAATGAGCAGGGAGCCGGTTCTGGCCGGACTGAACCTGCAAGACAGTAAGCCAGTGTCACGGTTGCCACGGACTCTTCGGAGCACTGCAAAATGTGGGGTTAGTGTCTAATTTTTCGGGGGTGAAGTAGGAGCTCACTGTAAGAGTTGCAGTCCATCCGGGGTCAGGTCAGGGCCACTACAAGTCAGAGATCAAAAATAGGTCGGGCTCCATCCTGACAGGGCCTACAAGACAGCACGCCAATAGCGAGGTCACCACGAACTGCCCCGAATGCTTCCAGACATGAGGTTGGTGTCCAATCGACCGGGGAGGACGTGGGAGCTTACTGTGGGAGCCATGGGTTTTTCGGGGTTGGCCAAACTCACTGGGGGTCCGGTTACTCAGACCGATCCGTTTCAACCTGGTCTGGTTCTGGCTGGTAGCAGGCTAATGGTGGAGCTGCTACAGTCTTCTCTGAACACCAATGGAGGCAAGGCTTGAAAAGACCGTGGTCCTTCCCAGGGCAATATTAATGTCACCCCCCTCCCCGGGAGTTTCTTTGTAATGAGATGTTCATATCAAGCTTTCCCACATGCCCGTTAGGGGTTTTATCACCAGAGGCATACACAAATGTGCTTCTCTGGTCAATCCTGAGACTGGTTCCTTGTTACCTCCCCTGTCCTAATCATGGGCTAGGGGAAGTAGGGCCGTCGCTATAAATTAGGCACAGGGTCTTCTGGCATCATCGCCTTTTCATATACTACATGCTGATTGTTTGAGTGTTTCCCCGTTTCAATCTCTATAGTTCATATGCTAACCTGCTAGTTTCGGACGCTAGCTTGCTAACCCACTAACCTACTAACTAGCTAACTCCCCTTGATGTATGACTAAACGTAGATAGTTTAATGACTGAACGACTCTCTTACCTTGTACATGGATTACATTATTGTGTTTTATTTTCTCAAGAATGACAGTCTATAACTGGGGAGGGGGGACATTCCCCATCGACGTCTTTAACTCACCACGGGGTCAAAGGGTCATGTCCACACATGGCATGAATCCCTATGGGCCACCAGAAGGTGAACATCAATAGGGCCCTTAGCCCAACATGTAAATCCACTATACCTAATGGAGGTAGTGGTGACCATGGGATGTGTGCCCCTCGTAGGGAGTGCTTACAATTATACAATGAAAAATTAATTCTCATACTCCTCAACCTCTTTTTATTCATTAATTATCCATAAATTAAGTTAATTTACATAAAAGGCCTAATTTATGTGAGGTTGAAGTTAACTATCAAATATACATAATTGTTTAATTGTGTGCACTTAAAGTGATGTGTGTGACGTAAATTATCATAGAATTATGAGCACTCATCATGTATATGGCAATGCAAGGGTATCGCTTAAGCTGGCCTTAGATGGAAGGTTTAAGCCATTGGGTTTTAGCGGCTGGTCCCAATGTAAAGTCAAGCTCTAACTTTGATGAAATCATTGACATAGGATAGATGCCAACGTAAGGATGTTGTTTAAGCCGGCCTTAGATGAAAGTTCTAAGCCATTGGGTTTTAGCAGCTGGCCTCGATAATAAGTCAAGCACCAACCTTTGTGAAATCATTAGCATTAGGTATTTACCAATGCAAGGATAGCGTTTAAGCTGGTCTTAGATAGAAGGTCTAAGCCATTTGATTTTAGCGACTAGCCTCGACAAGAAGTCAACCACCAACCTTGATGAAATCATTGACATTGGGTATATGCCAACACAAGGAAATTGTTTAAGCCGGTCTTAGACTGAAGGTCTAAGTCATTAGGTTTTAGCAGCTAGCCCCGAAAATAAGTCAAGCACCAGCCCTGATGAAATCATTGGCATTGGATATATGCCGACGCAATGAAATCATTTAAGATGGTCTTAGACAGATGGTCTAAGCCGCTAGGTTTTAGCAGCTAGCCCCGACGTGAAGTCAAGCACCAACTCGGATAAACTCATTGGCTGCATTGGAAATCATTTAAGTTGGTCTTAGACGGAAGGTCTAAGCTGTTAGCTTTTAGTGGCTAGCCCTGACGAGAAGTCAAGCACCAACCTTGATGAGATAATTTGTCACACCCTGAGCCTTATTTACAGTGGAAGACTCGCTCGGGAGATGCGAACAGCTGACATGGTAAGCCTCTCGCAAGCAAGCACGATCAGAGCGCGATACCTTGATATGGGAGCCCCTTAAGTAGAATATATGGCCACAGCTCCCCAACTGGCTGTGCCGAAGGCCGAATCAGGAAAAAACCTAGGAATTCAGACACAGATCTGGCACACGTCGAAAATCACAAAAGCCCAAGGCTGGGACCCGAAGGCTTCAAACTAAGCACCGCAGAGGTGGTGCATTACAACTAAAGTAGTGTGGGAGGGCAAGCGTCCGTTCGAATCGCCGCTAAGCTGGGAAGAAACTCTTTGACACTAAAACCGGCGCGGTAGTGCCTCCACTGCCTTAAACCGGCGCACCCCTTAAGGAGGCCTTAAACCGGCACGCCCCTCTTACCTTGCTAAACTGGCGTGCGGATGGGAGTTCCTAAACTAGCGTGCCGTGCTTTCCTTGCTGATCCGGCACGCTAATTACATATGGACTAAATCGGCGCACCCCCTGGCCGCGCGAGTTTAACCCAATGCCATCCCCCCCACGTTGTTTAACCCATGACAGTCCCATCAAGAGCCCAATCCTCTATTTCCTGCTTTGCTCTGCGGACGAAGACCCTTTGCCTGAAATGGATGAACTACCGGCATTTGATCGGTGGGCAAACGACTGTGTGCCTCAAGCTCCCTGGAATGGAAGATTTCGAGCACCGCACTGAATCACATCTTCTTCAGTCTCCGTCGACCAATCCCGTGGAGGCAGCTTCCCTGCTCTACTGTCCCCCCTACGCGCAGGCCACTGAAAGGTTTTGGGCAGGACGTGAAGACCAAGAGAGAAGAGGTAGAGGGGGGTCTTTGGCCTTCAAAGGCTTTCCTCGTCTCCCCTCCTACAAAAGTGACCCATCCTCCACTGTTCAAGGGGCTGGAGATTAAGAAAGTGGCTGAGAAGAGAAAGTGTTGGCTGGCTAACAAAAGAAAAGAAGAGACCCAAAGGAGAAAGAAGATCTATTCCCCCCTGCGCCTGAGAGGTGAAAAAAAGAGAGTGAGTGTGAGAGAAGAGAGGTGAGCTGGGTAAAGGGGTTCGGGCTTTGCTCTCCTCTCACCGTATAAATGTGACTGGGGCATTTGTTAACCCGAACAGCATCACCACGAATTCATAGTGGCCATAACGACTTCAAAAAGTTAATTTGTATATATCTTCTTCTTTAATTCTAAGCTGATGATAGCCTGACCTGAGATCTATCTTGGAGAAATACCCTACTCCTGAAAGCTGATCGAAGAGCTCATCAATACGCAGCAACGGATATTTATTTTTGATTGTAAGTTGATTTAGTCACCGATAGTCGATGCATAGCCTGAGAGATCCATCCTTCTTCTTGACAAACAGAACCGGCGCACCCCAGGGGATGTGCTAGGTCTGATGAAACCCTTATCTAATAGTTCCTGCAGCTGCCTCTTTAGTTCCTTAAGTTTCATGGGGGACATCCTGTAAGGGGCTATAGAAAAAGGTGCTACTCCTGGAATGAGTTCATTGGAGAAGTTTACTTCCCTTTCGGGTGGTAAATTGGGTAATTCGGACGGGAACACATCAGGGAACTCATTTACAATGGGAATGTCTGTTAAGATGATTTCCTTGGACTCGGTGACAATGACAGAAGTAAGAAAAGCTTCACATCCTTACGATATAAGTTTGCAAGCGTGAAGTGAGGATATGATAGTGGGATGTTTCCTATACTTGATGCCAAGGAAGAAAAATCTTAGAAGACCAAATTTTTGAAAGGATATAATCTTATTTCGACAATTAATATCAACATCATGATCTATAAGTCAATCTACCCCTAAAATGGCGTCATAACCTCTCATCTCAAGGCATACTAAGTTTGCGGGGAGATTGTGGCCTTCTACTATTACCTCACTATCAGGATAATACTTGGTAAGCTTTGTTCCAGAACCTAAGGGTGTAGTAATAGCATGATGTGAAGATAGAGGAACTGATGTAATTGGTAATATTTTCGTAAAAGTAGTGGAGATAAAAGAATGACAGGCACCAGTATCAAATAGCACAAATACAGGATGGGAACAAATTTGAAGGGTACTTTCCATAAGCCCACCATCCCTGGGCACTTCTTCTTTTAATGATTTCGAATTCACTATACAATACCATCTTGGAAAGCGTAATCCTGTAGCTGATGCCCTCAGTTGAAAGCCTAGGGCCTTATTAGCCAATTGAATGATTCAAGAGTGGAAGCTGCTAGAGCAATTCTCTAAACTTAACATAAGCATGGACAAGGAGAATAGTTATATTACTCTATCACAAATGAAGATACAACCAGATCTACTCTTTGAAATACAAGTGCTCCAAGATAATGACCCAGTACTAGTGGAAATCAAGGGCAAGATGGAGGAACAACCTGATTTCTAACTAGCATCAGATGGAAGGTTATTATTCCGAGAAAGAACTAGTGTACCAGATTGTCATGAATTAAAGTAGAAGATATTAGAAGAAACTCACAGATCAAGATACATGATTCATCCAGGATCTACCAAAATGTACCAAGATTTGAAATGGACCTTTTGGTGGCCCAACATGAAAAGAGAGGCAACAGACTTTGTATCTCGCTGTCTCACCTGCTAACAAGTTAAGGCGGAACACCAAAAGCCTGTCAGTAATCTACATCCTCTAGATATTCTGAAGTGGAAATGGGAGGATATCAGCATGGACTTCATAATGGGTCTGTCTAAATCTAAAGGTGGACATGACAGAATATGGGTCATCATTGATCGATTGACCAAGTCAGCTCACCTCTTTCCAATAAAGAGCCAACAGCTAGTTGATGTGATCGCTGCCTTATATATCAAGGAAATTGTCAAACTACATGGAGTTCCTATTTCAATCGTGTCTGACCGAGACCCATGCTTTACTTCACACTTCTGGAAGGGTCTGTAACATTCGTTGGGAACAAGACTCAACTTTAGTATAACCTTTCATCCTCAAACGAATGGTCAGACCGAGAGAACAAACCAAGTGGTAGAAGATATGCTATGAGCTTGTATCATTAATTTCGGTGGAAGCTGGCATGATCACTTATCCCTAGTCGAGTTTGCTTATAACAATAGTTACTAGGCAAGTATTCAGATGGCACCTTTCAAAGCATTATATATGTAATTCCAATTCGTTATGCAACCCTCGACAAACTTCCCCAACCCTTACGGGGCCTCATCAGCCTCTTGGGTGGCATCCCTAGTTCCTAGTGTCGGTATATCGATGTTATCGGTGTATCGGCATCCAGAGCTCTGGGTCATTACACCAACACTTAGAACTTAACAATATAAATCTTAAAAAACACAATTCAGAGGGACACTGCCAGGCCACAATCACAAGCACACGCTCTGGATCTCAAGGAAAATCAATCTACAGAATGAGCATGGCACACAAGTGAACACAAGTCTGACACCTCTAAAATAAGACAACGTCATTTACGTCTCATAGGAAAGGAGACACGACCCATGCCACGAAAATAGTTATCAATAAAACAAACGGCGGACACAACAAGCATCAGCTTAAACAAGGAAGCATAGTCCTCTCAGCTGACACTCCACATCATATCGGCTCTAGTGCCAAAAGCAGCAGCGAAAACCTGGCACATAGGACCCCAACGATAGCATTGGACCAGAAGCACAACCAAGTCAGTCCTCACTCAAACATTACATCTGATTCGAGTCGCATGCCAACTCTATCATAATAGAAGAGTACAGCAACATTAACTGACAAGATTTTGGTCTGCACAATGCCAAATCAGACTCACAGGGAACTCCTCCCAAGCTGAACACAACCGCCAACAGACAACAACAACAACACGACACCTGCAGCATTTTGGCTCCGTACTCAATGCAGAACCATGGGACACAACTACAAGCTGGGTCATATCATGGCACAATAACAACTAAACACACGACTACAATGTACTAGTCATGCATCGAGTAGCTTACCAATAAGGTCCCACAACAACAATAATAACAATCTTGGGAAACATATCTCAAGGACCACGATCACGTCCCGAGAACACAACACCCAAGAAAAAGATTACAGAGGAGTAGAGAGTACTCAACCCGCATATATGTCGATATATTCCCCGACTCTCAGAAATTCCAGTGCCAACACCATAATGCTTCCCGCAACAGCACGACGTCTGGCTCCGGGAAAGACGTCAGTCGAGAGTCTGACGAGTCCGTCGTCCCGAGGTCAATCAAGAAACCAAATGGTCATTGAATAACTTAGGGAGCATATACCCCTCATTATTTTTGTTAGAGAGGAACACAGAGTTTATGTGCCTGAAGTTATTAGCCTCCGGGTTCTATATAATATATAGTGTATATATAGTAGGAGAAGGCGAGCGTGGAGCGAAAGCAAATCCCGATGCTATATGACCTGCAGCTGCACGAACACACATTAGTGAAGTTCACAAATAAGTAAGCATTTAAAGAGGAAACATTCACTAAGACAAGTAAGTGAGGAAAGTAAACATCATCCTTCAGCTTCACAGTGGGCCTAATGGACAAAATGAATTCCACGGGGATAGTCACCAGGGCGTAAGTACGTCTCCGGAGATGATCATTCCCGATGATAGGGGAGTGCCTATGCTAACTTCACCTAGCACATTAATTAATTCTAGCAAAATGTCTAGTTGGGGAAAAACTGATTAAAAAGATAATTCAAGCTCCATAGCCAAAGTCCGTCTTAGACATGCTGACATAGGTAGGACGTTTGTCCAATCAGGGGGATATGGAGTAGAAAGATATTTGAAATGCAACCAGACATTTTCTAAAGATCAAGTGATATGAAGGGTTCATTTGCTTAGGAGTCAAGTTGAAGTGCCAAGCTAGTGGAGCTCAATTGGCTATTAAGATTTATGGGAAGCAAAGGAAAATGGGGAATGCTCTTCCTCCCGAAGAATAGCCAAGAATTTGACTATCTTGAATGGGCAGATGGGCATGCAATTTGCCCCTAGTTGGTGTGTTGGTATCAGTGCAAGTATAAATCCCCTGGTGGGATGGGATGAAGAAAGGGGAGTAGCCTTTGGGATTCGCAGTTGTAGAGTAGTGGTGAAGGAAAGGAAATGGTGTGGTGTGGGATGCATGAATCGGGGAGATGCCTCTCCATTTTTTTAGATTTTGTTCTTAAACATTTAGATTTTTTTGGGATTTTCCTACATTTCCTAGTCAAGTTGGACGCGTCGCTAGGAGAGGCGGCACGATATAACAACCGGGGATCACCCTTGAGCACAAGGCACTGCACCTGTCAGCTTCCTGGTAGCCGAGCTGGATCCAAGGTTCGGGACACCTTGCCGCATTGAGCGACACTCTGAAGAGATTCGGGGATCATCCCCGAACACCCTACATACGGCATCACACCGCCGGCACCTCAACCACCAGTTTAACTTGGGCCTCAGAACAGCCTGCCGCATCATACGACTCATCGCCAGGGAGCGAGGGTCACTCTGACCACCGGACAAATGGCATTATCATGTTGACGCCCCAGTCACCGGGCCCAATCGAGGATCCTAACTAGCTATCCATGACCCGTGGTAACATCAACAATCGATCGGGTCCACCCCGGATCACTTAGCTTGCTATTTTACCCGCGTTCAATGCAGTTACCTGGGGTGACCCGGGGGTGCCTTGACTACAAGCCACGCCATGTGGCACCCAACGACGAGGCCGGAGTCTATCCCCAAGTCACTTCCCACCAGCCCTCCTAAGTCAAAGGAAGACCCATCTGGCCCAACCACAAGCTTCAGGGTCGCACAACACCCTTATGGCCCAACACACACGTGTCAGGAATTTCTCTGAGCACCTGGTGGACGCGTATGCTCCAGCCACTCTACAGCAAGCCAGAGCCCGACTTAGGACTCCCAGTAACCCATCGCGTCATGCACCGCCATCATGTGCCCTAGAAGAAAATCTCTTTTTATAACAAGGGCATTCTGATCTTTTGGTACCCTGACCCCCCAGCCAAATCCACAGTCAAACTCCCAGTCAAACCCAGCTAAAACCCCCAGCCAAATCCACAGTCAAACCCCAACCCGACTAAAACCCCCAGTCAAACTCGGCTAAAACCCCCAGTCAAACCTGGCTAAAACCCCCAGTCAAACCTGACTAAAATCCCCAGTCAAACCCAGGTAAAACCCCCCAGTCAAACCTGGCTAAACCCCCCGATCAAGCCCGACTAAACCCCTCCCTAGGGTCATCATTTGGAAACGAATATATTCTTGTGGCAGTAGATTATGTATCCAAGTGGATTGAAGCTATAGCCACCAAGACAAATGATCATAAAGTTGTGATGAAATTTATTTGGAAAAACATCTTTTCAAGATTTAGATGTCCTAAGGCTATCATTAATGATGGAGGTTCGCATTTCATTCATTTCCAATTTCGAGTTTTGCTCAAGAAATATGAGATCACTCACAAAATTGCTACCCCTATCATCCCCAGACAAGTGGGAAAGTAGAAGTCTCCAATAGGGAAATCAAGAACATCTTACAAAAGTTTGTTAGGCTAGATAGGAAAGATTGGTCTGAAAGGTTAGATGATACTATGTGGGCCTATCAGACTGCATATAAGACTCCCATTGGCATGTCCCCTTATAGGTTGATTTTTGGCAAAGCCTGCCACCTTCCCGTTGAACTGGAGCATAGGGCTTATTGGGACATTAAACAAGTGAATATGGATTTCACACAAGCTGGTGCCCATCGAGCACTGCAGTTAAATGAACTGGAGGAGCTTCGTAATGAAGTCTATGAGAACTCCAAAATTTACAAAGCCAAGATCAAAGCATTTCATGACAAGAACATTTTGAGAAAATCATTTCATCCTGATCAAAAGGTCTGGCCACTACAAGAAATTTGGCCTTTACCTATGTTTAAAAAATGTAGTTGTAGGTCCAAGAATGTAGGTAAAGCCTTTAGCCACGTTTGCTTGCCACGCTTGCAAAGTGTGGTGCTTGCCCGAGTGACTATAGATTATACCTATGTTTCTATGAAACGTAGCCATAGCTCAACCTATTCCTACGCTTGTAAAGCGTTGGAATAGTCTAACAAAAAACGTAGGTAGATACCGACATATACCTATGCTTCTAAAGCGTAGGAATAGTTCCTACAAAAGCGTAGGTAGATATCAACCTATACCTACGCTTTTAAAAATAGCGTAGGTTAAAAATATATATACACACGCATGTAATTGAATATACCTACGATTCTTAAAATGTAGGTATATGGAACACCAAAAGCCTGCCAGTAAGCTACATTCTCTTGATATTGCCAAATGGAAGTGGGAGGATATCAGTATGGAGCTCATTATGGGTCTGTCTAAATCCAAAGGAGGACATGATGGAATATGGGTCATCATAGACTGATTGACCAAGTCAGCACACTTCTTGCCAATCAAGAGCCGATGGTCTGTTGACGTCCTTACAGCTTTATACATTAAGGAGATAGTCAGGCTTCATGGAGTTCCTGTTTCAATCGTGTCTGACCAAGACCCGCGTTTCACTTCACACCTTTGGAAGGGTCTACAACATTCATTGGGAACGAGACTTAACTTTAGTACTGTCTTTCATCCTCAAATAGATGGTCAAATTGAGAGAACAAATCACATAGTAGAAGACATGCTCAGAGCTTGTATTATTGATTTTGGTGGATGTTGGCATTATCACTTGCCTTTAGTTGAGTTTGCATACAACAATAGTTACTAGGCAAGTATACAAATGGCACCGTTTGAAGCTTTATATTGTAGAAGTTACAGATCACCCTTATGCTGGGATGAAGTTGGCGAGAAACAACTATTAGGCCCAGCGATGGTAAGGGATACCACCGAGAAGATTCAGCTTATTATAGAAAGACTTAAGTGGCTCAGTCTAGACAGCAGGCTTATGCTAATACAAGAAGGAGAGATCTTGAATTTCAAGTTAGAGATCATGTATTTCTCAAGATATCACCTGGACGAGAAATTAGAAGATTTGGTGTTAATGGCATGCTTACACCAAGATACATCAGACCTTTTGAGGTATTAGAAAGAGTTGGCAAGGTTGCTTACTGCGTCACACTGCCTCCTCAATTGTTCGACGTACATAATGTATTTCACATATCCATGTTGAAGAAATATGTACATGATCCGTCACATGTCATCTATCATTAAGATCCGGTGATACAGAAAGATCTCACTTATGAACAAAAGCCCATGAAGATCCTTGATCGTGAGGTACATGTATTAAGGAACAAGACAATTCCCATGGTCAAGGTGTAATAGAAAGATAACAGTTGTATCTATGTACGTTTTAACTTCATTGACCTGACTTTCAAGAAGATACAGAAGGTGTGTCGACCTTATGAACGATAGCCTTTATCGCATCGACCTTATGCAACAATCAGTGGCTCGGAGTTGAACAACAACATCGAACAGTCATACAAAGATAGCATAAATGCATCGACGTATGGTATGAATGCATCGACCTTATGAATGATAACCTTTATCGCATCGACCTTACATTGCAATCACTGGTGAATTGTGCATCAACCTGATGATGCAACAGCTATCATATAGTGCATCGTGACATTGAGCCATGTACAATGTGCATCTACCTAATAGTGCATGACTTCTACAGCTGCATCGACCTTCTAGATCAGACTAAATACATGCATTGACCTTATGGTGGATAGAAACTTATTCTAACTTAATAAAAAGACATTATATCCTCACTTCATTAAATCCAAATAGTTTTGCCAACATCAATCAAAGTCAATCACACTATTTCTAACATCAAAACTGGACATCAAAGCCAGAGGAGACACAACATGGGAGTGATCAAATCTAGTGGAATACCTTCGAAGGTGATTGTATGATCAATACGGGATCATTCACTCTTGGTAATAGAGAGAGACTACTCTAGGGAGTGATGCTTGGGAGTCCCTGGCCAGGGCAAGATAAAATATCAGAAAAGGAGTTTTCTAGCAATGGTTTTTTATAGCATCTGATCCAAGTGAGTGTGTATTGTTGGGTTTGACAGTTAACCATACCCTCAAGCATACTCGAGAGCATTGTATGAGTGAAGGACTATAGTCATGTTGTAACTTTTGATGGAAGGGTTCCTTGAGCGAGTTGCTAAGCCCCATTGCCTTCCAGGGTCATTAGGTGTTGCTTGACACCCAACTTGATCAGAAGCCTAGTCAATTATCATGAGATGAAGTGTTTATTTACCAGCTCCCGTTGTTCCAGCTCCAAAGGATGCACCTGATAGTCACAGACGTGCATTGAAGGAATTCTTGTTATTTCAATTTTATTATTATTATTATTTCTGTATTTTTTTAGCCATGGGGTTGCCATATTTCTTTATTATATTTTTTTAATTTTTTTTATTATCTCCATTTTGTTGTTATTATTATTACTTATTTATATATTTATTTATCCCCTTTTTTATTATTTCTCTCTCTTTCTTTTTAATTGCTATTATTACTGTCATCATATATTACGTTTATAGTGTGCCGGCGAAGAAGAGATGGTGGAATGCGTCGACGCAGCAAAAGCAGTGCGTTGACGCAGTGAAGACGAAGGAGGGGGCGTGCCGGCGAAGGAGGCCAGGAGAGGTGTTGATGCGTCCACGCACTAAGGGGGTGCGTTGACGCAGTGAGGGAGATAGAGGCAACGGGCGTGTGCCGGTCAAGGGGTCAGGAGGGCTGCTGCGTCCACGCACTGGTGGCAGTGCGTTGACGCTGGGGAAGAGGGTGCCGGTCAGGTGGCCAAGGCAGGTGCTGCGTCCACGCACTGGTGGCAGTGCGTTGACGCTGGGAAGAGTGTGTCGGTCAAGGGGCCAAAACAGGGTGCTGCGTCCACGCACTTGTAGCGATGCGTTGACGCTGAGAGAGAGAGGAAGAGTGCCGGTCAAGGGGCCAAGGGGGGGTGTTGATGCGTCTACGCACCTTGAAGGTGCATTGACGCAGAGAGAGAGATGAAGGGAAGGGCGTACCGGCGAAGGGGCCAAAACAGGGTGTTGATGCGTCCACACACCATGAAGGTACGTTGACATAGAGAGAGGGATGAAGGGAAGGGCGTACCGGCAAAGGGGCCAAAACGGGGTGCTGCGTCCACGCACTTGTGGCGGTGAGTTGACGCTGAAAGAGATGAAGGGGAAGCGTGCCGGCGAAGGGGCCAAAGTGGGCAAGGCAATGCGTCAACGCACTGGAACTGTGCGTAGACGCAGTGAAAGCAGCCAGAGCCGTCAAAAGCCAGCTGGATGATGTGTCCATTCCTCTTGATGGCCTTAAGGCCTTTCTTTTCTTCTATCTTTTATTGAATGTGATTTTTTAAATCGATCAGTTCTTTCAGACTACCCTGGCTAGGGGTGTTCGTTAATTGTTATTCTGCTTATTTGTCACTCCTTTTGTTCTTGTCGTGTCGTTGTTCTGACAAAATTTCGGCAGCATCTCTCCTTGACCCCAGGCGTAAGGGAGATACGGGGAACATGCCCACGTGGAGTGGCGGAACCCAACAAGCAGGGGTGGACGTTCGCAGACGGTGACACCTCAGTCAAACCTCGGAAAATGCAAAGGGGATGATGGGGAGAGGGCCAGTGCACAGGCTAAGGGCGCCGGGGCTGATGGCTAGGGCTGGTGTGTCGGCCAAGGGACCCAAGGGGGGGAGTGTACCACTGAAATGGGCAACTAGGGGGTTGCGTTATGGAGGCCAGGGACCGTGCCGGTGAAGAGCCTAAGGTGGAGGCAAGGGAGACTCCAGCGTGCTGGCAGGCCAAGGAATGACTGGGACACTAGGTTGACATGGATGGGGGGAGGGCCACAGGGAAAAGCCACCAAACACGAATACCGATCCAGTAACAAGAAAAGGGTAACAGGGGTGACCAAAAGATCAAGAGTTTTATTCATGCATACAAAGAGGTAGGGGTTACAGTAGAAGAGTAAAGAAGAAGATGAAGATGCAGGAGACCCCCAGCCGGCGGGCGGCGGATTGAGGGTGAAGAGACGGTGGTAGGCGCAAATGTCGCAGCAGGCCGAAGCGACAAAGCGTTCGAGCGCGACGGCGGAAATCAGCATCGCGAAGAAAATCGCGATGCCGGCGATCCGCCTGTATTTGAATTTCAAACACAGCAATGCCGGTATCGCGAGAAATGCGACGACGGCGGCCGGGCCGAAGGCGTCTCCCCAGAGCCCGGCGAAGGAAATCATCTCGGCCCGATACCGGCCGTTTTTCTTCAAATCATACAGTCGGCTCCAAAGACCGTCCTGTGAAACTGGCTCGGCTTTCCAAAACTCCGGGCCGTTCCTGCGGGCGTCGCGCTCGGCCTCATACGCATCAAAGGTCGTCGCCTTCGATGGCGGCAGCAGCCAGCCGAGCGACGCGAGCCAATCGTGCGCGTTCACGGTCTCCATCGGATAACGGCCTTCCGGCACGGCGAAAACCATCAGCCGGTAATCCGCGCCGCGTGTCAGCAACGAGAAGAGGTTTCGCTTCCGGAAAACCGAGTCGTCGAAGGTCGGTTCGAGAACGTAAAGTCCTCCGGGGCCCGGTTTTTCCAGAGATTCGTGTTCCGTGGCGAATCCCCGGTTTTGGTCGGACCATTCGGTGAGTGCCAGTTGCCAATTCTTTTGGGAGAGGCTGATTGCGACTCCTTTTTTTTCGAGCGGCGTCCGTATCCATAAATCGGATTCGCCGGGCTTCGTCTCCCATTTGCCGACGACGCGGCTGTCGGCTTCACGGACGAGCAAGGCGGTCAGCCGGTGCGGACCGCTCGCCGTTTCGCGCGCGTCCTTCCGGAGCGTCGCGAGCGGCACGTCCGGAATCGTGATCGTCGTCGTGTCCTTCGTCGTTGCCGGACGCATGTCCGCGACGGCGGCGACGGTCGCGGCGATCACGCCGGCGAGCAACGAAGCGCCGACGGCGACGAAGGGAATCGGCGTTTCCGGTTTCGCGCGTTTCCGGCGACGCCACGCCCACAGCGCCGGTCCGGCGGCGAGCGACGCGGCGAGAAATCCGGCAAGATTCGGGTCCATGCGGCGTTCCTCATTCGGCGGGGTTGGCGTAATACTCGACGAACAGGTCTTCGAGGCTCACCGGATGTTCCATGACGGTCAGTCCCGGCGATTCGCGCAGCGCGTGCAACGTCGCGTCGGATTTCACGCGGACGAGCGCGTTCAGCACCGGGCCGTCGCGCATCACGCGCAATGCACCGGGAACGGCGAAGTTTTCCGGAACGCCGTCGGCGAACACGAGCTGCCACCGGCGTGTTTCGGCGCGCAGTTCCTCGATCAGCTTGCGGGCGGTGACGAAGCAGTTGGTGTCCCAGGCGTCGCCCTGCTGCCAGGGGCGGGAGGCGAGGGCGTCGAGGCGGTCGAGCCAGGCTTGGCGGATGGCGGCGGCGTAGGGGTGGATGCCTTCGGCGGCCTCGCGGCGGGTGCCGTTGATGGGAACGACGTTGTTCTCTTGCGAGCCGCGGATGCGTTGTTCAGGATGGTCCGCTCAAGTTGCGCCAGCCCAGGATCGTCGGCAACCTGCGCCAAAGTCGGCTGACTGCCAGAGACAAGCGGTCGAGCGTTGCGCGCATTGGCGGCGGCTCGCTCGGGGTTGGTAGCGGATGCCTGCAGCACGCGGGCGGCGATTCGCTCCTGTCCCTGCCTAGTCATGGGCTCAACAAGGCCCTTAGCGCCTTGGTAGGCCGCAGAGATGCCGCGCCCGGCCAGGATCGCAGCAGGCGCGGCCACGCTCCCGAGGCCGGTGTTCATCAGGGTTTCGCTGGTGCTGGTGGACGGCTGCAGGAATCCGCTCGCCGCACCGATGGCCGCTGCGCCGGGGATCGTCGCCGCACCAGGGATGAACGCGGTAGGCAGCAGCGCCCCGACGTTGCCAGCGATGTTGCCAGCCAGGCCAGCACCCGAGCGCATCAGGGCCGCGTCTCGCTTGCGCGATTCGGCTACGTCCTCGCGGTCAACCAGCCCCACCACTTGCCCAGCACCGCGCGCAACGTCATAGAACGCCTTGCCCATACCGGCGCGGAACTTGTCCAGGCCGCTCATGCCCTCAGTGGGGTCCGCCTTGTCGTACTCGATGTTCTGCGTGAACTTCCCCAATGGGATGTCCGAATAGAACTTCTTGTGGATGCCGATGATGAGTTCGTCATCCGACAAGTCAGAGTACATCGGGAACTTAGCCCGAATCTCGGAGACTTTCATTTGCGAAGTCCTAGCGGGTCGCTGTTGTCACCTTCCGGCGTGACGGCCGTATCGCGTGGAGCGGCCCGGCCAGCGGCAAGCCGAGCTGCGCTGATAACGTTCTGCAGCCGGTCTTGCTTGTCTTTTACGGTCTGAGGATCGTCGCCAAGTTGCGGGAAGTAGGACTTACGATAGCCCTCAAGCTGCTCTCTGGTGTAGGCGGCCCCAGTCCCCAGCGTCAGGGCGGCATCCAGCATGTCCAACTGCGCCGCCTCGATGCGCTGGCGCGCTTCGCTGGTTACCGTGTTGGCAAGGGTTTCACCGGGCTGCTCGTCAGGATGAGCGCCGCATCGAGGGCAGAACGGCACACCTTCGGTGTCGGGCTGCTCGGGGGTGGCGAGGCGGCGGATCAGGTCACGCGCTGCGGCATACCACTCCGCAGGGATCGGATTTCCGAAGTGAACGCGACCCACCACAGCAAGCAGCAACCCATCTTCGCCGACTTGCTCGGCAGGACTCGCCTCGCTGGCGGCCGACCGATTCACCGTCACCGCCTCTCCGGTAGCGTTGTCGGCTTCGCGGCAGAGGCGGGCTTGTTCGCGGATGGCGTTGATACGATAGTCGCCTTGCTCGGGAAGCCTCGATTCCGTAAGAATCGCCAGCCGGTCCAGCATGTCAGCCACCAGCGACAGGTCAGGTTGTGCGGTCATGGCTGGTCCTCCATCGTGAATTGCGGCCAAGCGCCCCATCCGTAGGCGGTCTTGTCCTCGGTCGGATGCTTGTCGGATCGCGGGCGCGAAGGCGTGTCCCAGCTTCGGCCCTTCACTGTCCACAGGTAGCGCCACCCGGCAGCTCGTAGGGTCGCGCCATCTTCGGATGCCAGGATGTAGGTCAGCCCGCGTCGGAAGCCCTTGGCCGTGGCCGCGCGACGAGTTGCGCCGTAAAGCATCGAACAGGCGTTGGGTGCGCCATTCGTGCATAGGCGCGTGACCTCGCAGGTCAGCCCGTCATCCAGTTCTCGGGCCACGGGCCTGCCGACCGTTGCAACCCCCACCAGTACGCCGTCGTCGTCGTGGACGCCATGCGCCCACATGAAGCCGGTTGGGACGCCGTGATGCCGGTGATGCTCGCGGATGAAGGGCCGCGCGTCGTCGCGCTTGACTGGCCGCAGTTCAAGCATTGCCGCCACCCTCCACGCTCGGGGCTGCGGGCTGCTGGGAGAGTTCGGAGTAATCCAATGCCAGCCCAAGCAACGCGGTTCGCACGGTGTTCAGCGCATATCGCTTGCCGTCGATTTCGACTTCCTCCACCCCCACGCGTTGCTCGGGGGTGGCGGCAAGCTTGTCCCACAATTAAAACTACAGAGCTACAACAGCTAGCAGAGTCCAGTCCAACTAAAGACAAGTACAGTCCAATAGAAAGGAACACGTACCCTCAAGTCGGGGGAAGCCCGACACTGGCAAAGCTGGCTACTAAGAACCATGCACCGTACCTCCAGACCACGAGGAAGAAGAGTAGCCACACCTGAAAAGTCAGGGGTGTGCCTCATGTCACTGGCTCAGTAGGGGTCCCGCAGATCCCCACCAAGAAACCAAAGCGGCAACAGTAGTAATAACAACAAGAGTAACAGCAGGAGTAACAACAACGAAAGTAAAGAGAAAAATCCATACAGCCGATAAGACCTCGGCCCTCTAAACTACTCCTAATCGGGAAAGGCACAACTTCCTACACACCTGGTGGGGAGTTGCTAAACTAATCTCAAGAAACCCTGATTACATTGCCAGAATATGACATGCTACAACAGACGTGTAGGCTCCACATCACGACCTCTCAGACATGGGAAACACTACCTAAAACACCGGTACACACATGACCTCACCATCGTGTATGCTACACAAGCCACAGAGAAGCCAGACACAGGCTACCCGAAGCACCACGTCAACCATAATGGAAAACCAGTCACAAAAGCCATAAGTCATGTGTTATGTGACAGAAGCACCTCCTCACTAGAAGCAAAGCCAGATGCGTCCACTGATATCTTACACTGCACCTCAAGTGTCTCACACTCGCATCGATCACGGTGACTGAGACACTATACCAAGTAACAATAGTAACGAGTGACTAGTCAGGGTCACGCCCATTAACGCTCGTCCAAACGCCCCTGACCACGTGTGCACACATAAGCCCAATGCCTTGAGCCAGGCCTCTAGCTAGTTTTTCCCCCTAGTAGGATGCTACCGCAAAGAAAGGGGGCCCACGAAAACTAGCCTAAAAATTGACTCTCAGGAACTCACCCCGCCACCACTCCTAGGTGGGCTGACACGCTGAAATGTCGTCAGGCTACGACTAGTGGAGGCTCACAAGATAAAAAAACTGAAGGGAAGATCTGATCTACATCCATGTGTTTTTGGAGCTTGAGGATGAAGAGAAAGTGAAGCGGATTGAAGAGAGGAACGTGTTGACGTTCAAATCGACGGCATCCGGCTTCCTCCCAACCCGAGCATCAAAGAACATCGTCATTCGGTTATAGAAAATAAAGGGGGATGATTTCCTTATCTTCTATATGTTCTTTGTTATGTCTTTCATGATTTGTATCTTGGGTTGAGCATGAATTAGACATTCGTGTTTATTATCCGAACTTGAAAATACATTAAGTGTGTGACCGTCTGTATACGGTAGTCTTTGATCGCCTACGTGCGATCGTGTGGATAGTTTGTGCTGCACTTGTTGTAGTGGTTGTGTGTGTGTGTAGATCTGGTCGTCCGATCGTGTGTGTATGTGTGGTGGGGCATGTCCCCGTGTGTGTTTGGAGCATCATCTCCATTTGGGGATTTATCCCGGAGTGAAGCCTCACCGTCTTTGGTGAGGGATGGACGTAGGGAGCCCATTGTGGTCTCGAACCACCTTAAAAATCACATTGTCTTGTGGTTTGCCATGTGGGATTGTAAGGTTTGCTTGTTATATCCATTTGTATGATCGTGTAGGAACAGAGAGACTGAGAGAACTAGTTACCTTGTTTAGTTAATTTCCTCAATCTTGTTAAAAGGTGTTAATTTCGCTGCATAGCATTTGAATTTGCCATCTAGTGTGAGGGACAATTCAACCCCCCTTCTTGTCCGCTCGCCTATCCCGGGACCAACAAGTGGTATCAGAGTAAGGCTCTACTATATCAAAATTTAATGATCTTCAGAGTGATCTTTGTAGGCGTGTTTGATAAGCATCATGTCTGATAGTGTGTTGTCTTCTCTTCCGTGTTTTAATGGTTCAAATTTTGATGAATGGCTTAGGCACATAAGTCGTCATGTTAAATCCAGCAATCCCAAACTCTGGGATTTAGTTGAGCATGACTCATATGGAATGCCTAGTGATGAGTCTAAGTGGACAGCCGAGTATGTGAAAATGTATTCAGTAATATCAGGACTAGGTTGGGCCCAAGTTCTCAATTGTGGATCTGGCCCGCGAGAAGATGAAGCCTGATGAGGATTTCTCTACCTTTGCTGACCGTTGGCGTCAACTTGCCGCGCAAGTCCCAGGGCACATCCCGGAGCAGGAGCAAATCAAGATGCTGATTTCTAACGCGACGCTTGAGTATCGCTTTATCTTAGCCCTTAATGATATTACCTCTTGGAAACATCTGTACAGCCCTGCCCTTTTCATTCACCAACAAATACAAGATTCCCTTGATCCCGAGTCTCCTCCACCTTCCACACCTACCACCTACTCACCCTCCACGAGTCTGCCTTCCGCCACATACCCCTCACCATCCTCATATACCTCCTTTGTACCTTCTACGAGTCAGCCTTCCACTACATACACCTCGCCACCCACGAGTTAGTCTTTTGCCACATATCCCTCCATGAGTTCAACACAATAACCTTCTACGAGTCAGCCTTCCACCTCTACATATCCACATGTGTCTCCGCCTGTGTCTCCACCTCTTGTCAAGGGAACACCGAACCACGAGCAAGTAGATATCGTCCACTATATACCTCTCCATCCTACTCCTACACCTCCACCGAGTCCGTCCATTAGCTACCACACACCTTTGCCTGCACAACCTCCACAACCCTCTCGATTGCCTTCCCATATACCTCGGCATCCGCCTTGCCTGAAGCGGGCTCCTCACCCTCCATTGCCGGAGTGTTTCACCAACATCTTCAGGGCTTTGATGGCCACTCACGCGTTGCCACTCCCTCCACTTGTGCCTTATCGACTCGCGGTCGGGAATATGCTCCAGTTCTGTGAATATCATCGCCAGTTGGGGCATTTGGTTGAGGATTGTCCTGAGTTTCGGGAAGTTGTTTATGATCTGGAAGATAAGAAGAGGATCGATTGGTCCGCCATTCGCAAGGTTATTTCATATCTCCATAGGAAGCAGCAGCAGCAAGTGCCGCCCAAGTAGCCATCTCCATCATTACAAGACCAGGGGCACTGGAGCTGAAGAGATTGCTCACCTCGGCTCCGGTGTTGGTTTTGCCTTCTGGATCGGGAGGTTTCGTGGTGTGTACAAATACTTCCAGGGTCAGATTGGGTGCTGTGTTGATGCAGCACGGTAGAGTGGTGGCGTATGCTTCGCGACAGCTGAAGCCACATGAGGAGAACTACCCTACCCCTGACCTGGAGTTAGCGGCTATGATCTTCACGTTGAAGATCTGGAGGCACTATCTGTACGGTGAGAAGTTTAAGGTGTTCACTGACCATCAGAGTTTGAGGTATGTGTTCACTTAGAAGGACCTGAACCTCAGGCAGAGGCATTGGATGGAGTAAATGAAGGATTATGACTTCACCCTGTCTTATCAGCCGGGCAGGATGAATGCCGTCGCCGATGCTTTGAGTCGAAAGGTCGCGGTTAGTGTCTTGATGTTGAGGGAGTGGAGGCTCTGGGAACAAGTGCCCGAAGTGTCATTCAGGCTCAAGATTCCCTGAGAGCCAGGGTTAGCAGGGCTCGCGAGTCTGACTGTCACCCCTGCTATCCGCCATCAGGTGACAGAGGCTCAGTATGCGGACCCTGAGTTGCCCCGGATTTTGACTTTGGCTGAGGTGGAGCTCAGCGAGGATGGTGCTGTGAGATTCCGTGGTAGGCTGTACATCCCAGGCGAGGAGCAGGTTCATTGTGCGGTGTTACGCGAGGCTCATGGGAGTAGGTACACCGTACACCCGGGTGCGGCGAAGATGTATCGGAACTTGCGGAGGCAGTTTTGGTGGCCTGGCATAAAGAGAGATGTTGCTGAGTCCGTGGCCAGGTGCCTGACCTGTCAGCAGGTGAAGGGGGAGCATCAGCGACCAGAAGGTGTGCTTCTGCCCTTGGAGGTTCCCGCATGGAAATGGGACCACGTGACCACTGATTTTGTGATGGGATTGTCGAGGACTCCGAGTGGGCATGATACCATTTGGTTGCTCGTGGATCGACTCATAAAGATGGCTCGGTTATTGCCGATCAGAGTCAGCTGAAGTGTGCCCGGACCATCTCTACATACGTATGGATATTTTGAGACCCAGGTTATTGAATAAATCTCGGCCTTAAACCATCCATAAATTGGTTAGCTTTTAAGATATCTGTGCTCACCAGATGTGAGACATAAGGGGCTAATCGAGAGAAGTATAATTCATATTTCACCACTAACATCATGCCCTGCCTTAGAGAGGTGAATTCTATAGTCTTCCGCTCCTTAACATGCTTGGAGAAATACTTTGCTCAGAAGAGTGTAAGGAATCCCTCCCATGTATGTGGTGCATTTGGAGGCGGTACAGGAACAGATTTTGACCAAGTACGAGCATCTTTATTTAGTTGGAATGTGATGAGACAGACCTTTTCTTGATCGGTGCATTACATGACGTCAAATATATGAGTCATCTCATCAATCCAGTTCTCCACCTCATCTGGGTTAGAAGATCTAGAGAACCATGGGGGTTTTAAGCTCTGAAAATTATCGTGTAAGCTACCCGTGCCAGCCCTTGCCCTGTTTTGGGCTACAGCTTGTAGGGCCTAGGTATGACCTGTAACAGTTTGTTGCATCTCATCCCAGTACACACGATGAGCCATGAGTAAGGTACCCAAGGAAATAAACACCAAGTTATTTCCCTTAGAATCGAGAAGATTTACCCTAAGATAATTTCTATATAACTATCTTATCCGGATCTCTTACGGTTGGGAATTTCTTTCTTTGTTTCATAGGGATGGGTCCTAAACCTTGGACTTATCATATGACATGACTTTTCCCTAGGACTTCTAGGCCTAGGCTCTGATACCACTTTAACTGTCACGCCCTGAGCTTTTAATATAGCGAAAGATGATCTCGGGAACGTGAACAACTAGCAAGAGAAGCCTCAAGTGAGCAATATAATCAGAGCGCAATCATTCACACATAAGATGAATGGACACAATAATTGATCAAAAATCTGACTTTTATCGATAGTAATAATCAAGTACATGTTATCGACTCACTGATCATCTGGACTCAATAAAGTGAAAATTACATAATTGACTCTGAGATGAACCGTATATTTGAGGTCATGCAATGCACCAACCAAGAGTAGATCCATCTCGCCACCTTCTAACTGAACAGGGATGCATGCACTTGGTGGAAGGCCACCTCAACACAACCTCAAAGCGCTCAGCTTACATGGGATGGATTTCTTACACTCTTTCAAGCCAAATACTTCTCTGAGCATGTAAAAGAGAGAAAGGCTACAGAATTGGCTTCTCTTCGCCAAGACATGATGTTCGTGGTAGAGTCTGAACTTCAATTCTCTTGTCTGGCTCCGTATGCTCCTCACTTGGTTAGTACCGATCTATTAAAGGCTAACCAATTTATGGGATGGCTTAAGGCCCATTTTTATTACTCAAGTTGGACCCTAGAATATCCGTACTTATGCAGAGATGGTCCAACGAGCACATTTTTGTCAAAGGACCTTGGAGAAGGTCAAAAAGTTTAAAGGCAAGGAGGAAGAGTCTAGCCGGAAGTCCGATCGACGAGGAAGGAAGGGAGAGAGATTTAGCATTGCCGAACCTTACAAGTCCCATGATAATAAGAATAGATCCAGTGATGGCAACGGGAGTAACAATGGAAAAGGTAAGAAGATCATGGAGGAAAAAAAGGCTGTCACAATTGCTTACTCATTCTGTGAAAAGTTCGGCCATTCGGCTGAAGAATGATGGAAGTGTCTTGACGCTTGCTTAAAATGTGGAAGCCGGGAGCATCACATGGCTGATTGCCCCTTAATGAAAGAACAACCCTCAAATAATGAGGGCAGACGAAGGCGATAGGCTCATCTAAATGCCATTATGGAGGAGAAAGCTATCAAAGAAAGAGAACTAATGGAAGGTACCATTCAAATTTATTTACATTCTACATTTGTGTTATTTGATACTAGTGCTTCTCATTCCTTTATTTCTAGCACTTTTGCCAAAACCTTGTCGATTTCACCTATTCCGTTACCTTCGAGTTTATCTATAATTACACCCTTATGTTAGGGAATGGAACTTAAAACTTATTTCCCCGATCGTGAGGTTATCCATGGTTAGGCAAATCAGCATGTTCAAAACCAAGGGGTTGTTCTACAAATGCCTCCTATTTTATTAAGCCATTCAAAAAGTACTTTTAACATCTATTTGATATAGTTTTATGCCTAGAGAACATGCGAATGCTAATAATGTTGAATTCAGTAGATTTTGATGATGTCACTACAATTATAAGTCATTAAGTTTTAAATCATCTTAAGCTTGTGTTAGATAAACATGAGCTGAACTCTTGAGTATATGTTTTTAATATTGTTCAATTTAATTAAATAATAAATTGTAGGCTGACAAAGCAAGTCATGCATTTCAGAAATTCAAATTTGATGAAGATCAAGTCTAGAGTCCATGCAGCAATGTACGTGCATCGACGCAGTAGTAAAGATGCTAAGCAAAAGTAGTAGATCTACCAGGATGCGTCGACCTCACTTGAACAAGGAGTCGACGCATGAAGTGCAAATAGAACATGTTCTAAGGGTATTTCCTGAAGAATAACGTCGACATAGCCAAGACCTAGAGTCGATGCACTAGAACGAGCCGTAGCAGTTGTCAAGCCAGAAACCATATGGAGTTGACTCCATGGCGAAATGGAGTCGACGTAGCAAATGAATCTAAGCAACTGAGCTAAGTCTTCAATGTCACAGAGTCGACGCACAAGTGATATAGCGTCGACGCAATAAGGTTTAGTAACAAGGCTAGTCATCAGTAGTCAAATGGAGTCGACGCAATAGTCACAATGAGTTGATGCAGTAGCAAATGAAGTGAGAGAGAGTTGACTCTCAGAGTCGACCCAGGAATCATGACTCTCTATCTAAAAGTCTTCAGTAATAGGGCGTCGACGCCATGGAGCATATGCATCAACGCAGCCCATTTTATCGAGAAGAACTCGTGAGAATGTCAAATGAATCACGTGCGTTCATTTGCCAGTCTTCACTTTATGATCCAGCACATGTGGCCTGACTTCTAGAAGTCTCCTAGCAGCTAGAATATTCTCCTTGCCACTTGGGCCAATCAGAAATTAGAAGATTGGACTAGCCCATAGTGCGGGCCATTTTGTCTGGTGGGACTATTAATGAATTTGACTGTTTTGCTATTGCGCCGGTGGGACTGTTGATGGAAGCTTTGTAGCTCGGCCAGTGTGTCGGCTTGAGTGAGTTAGGCTGAAACAACATGGATCCTTTGATAGCGTGGGGGGGTTGTAAGACTGCTTTGAGTCGGCCTCACCCCGGGGGACAGATGACAACTGCCATGCACAGAATCATCAGCTACCCTTGATGTTACTATCTTCAGTGAGTATACCCGAAATGTTGTAGCTTGGTGAGGGCAGGCTCCAAGGACTTGCGCTGTATGCTGATCTCTTGAACTACCTGCATCAGTAGTTGTGGTTGTAGGGGTCTCTTCAGCTTCAAAAACAGTGGTGGTAGCTTAATCTCCCCCAGTCGTGCGCCATGCACTACTTGTAGGGATTCTATTTGTATAAGAGACTGCAGAGATTATACTAGTTTCATGGTACTCTTTTCTTGTAGGATGCCCAGTCCCAGGTATCAAATCGTCTGGAGTAGCTTCCCGGAGAGGGAGAAATCCCCTTCTTCTGTTGAATAAGATGCAGTAGATTTGATACCTGGGACTAGCTTCTCGAACAATTAGCATGTGTAGCGGGTTGCCTAGTTCTCGACGGGACTTTGATGCTCTTGGATAATTTCATCATTGTCATTTTCATCATTTTCATTTTTTTCCTTCTCTTTTTTTTTGCCCCCAAGTCAGGGTGGATAAATGGAGATTTTATTCTTTTCCTTCTTCTTTCTTTTTTTTGTGCCCCTAGGCTAAGGTGGATAGCTGAAGAAGGGCCGTTCATAGCACCTCTTTGCATTGGACAACTTGCTTTCTTTTACGAAAGGTCATGTAGACAGACAGCAGTGAGGAGATCCAGTCATTGGACTCCACCATCTTCTTTTCTTTATTTCGAGCTCCCTCGGCGGGGACAACAGTAGCAATTTTTGTTCTCTTCCTTCTTTTCTTTTGGTGGCCCTTAAGCAAGGAATAGAATCCTGTTGTGAAGTCTCTGTGCCCGTGAAAGTCAAGACAATGAAACAGGCCGAGGTGGTCCATACACCAGCCATCAACATAATGAAAGAAGGAAACAATGGCTTATTCAAAATGCCAGCTATCGGGCTCTCCATAGACAACCCATGAATGTTCATCAGGATGAATAACCAGGATGTATGCTGGTAGTATGTCAAGGTCCTATCCTCTCTCCTCACAAATGTCCGATACGGATGAAATCTGTCTGCTGTGCTCTTCCAAGCGGTCATTATTGGAAGTGGCTCCTCAGTTCAGAATGGATATTGTTGTGCTCCCAGGCGAGCACTTCCCACATGACATAGTTGCCTCAAATTCTTCGCAAAAGTATCATCATTAATATCAGCAAAGATAGGAGTTGGCAGCTCAGAAGCTTCTCCTTTCAAAGCTCGGTGCTTGGCAAGATATGTTTCTGCCTCTCTTGGGTGCTATGAATAGAGCCATTTCAGATGGGCTTCGTCAATATCGAACACGTGTCTTGACTGCTGCTTCAAGAATGTCCACTCGGCTACATCCCAAAAAGCTCCCCTACCATCTCTATAGAAACTGGTGCGGGTGTTCCACCATTTGATATATTCTGATGTAACTTTGGAGACACTGTTTGATATGGTCAGGATCTTAAAAGTTGCGCCATCTTGGCGATGAAAGAAATCCCACTATAGCCGACCGTCACCAACAATTATGGACCCATGCTTGGCCCGACTGTCCAGAGGGAACTGAGCAACTGATGTGGGGATGTGTTGATCATAGCTGAAGTTTCTCCCGAAGCGGAACGGATAATATGGTTCCAAATTGAGAAGGCCACCTTTTCTGAAGACCAAAACACTGGGCCGGATAGCCATGGCCCACCTAACCAGCTCTGGTTCCAAAAGAGATCGAACAGCATTAGCTCCCGAGATAGGGTGAATATAGGTCTCTGTCTCCTCCATTTTGCATTCCCGCTGAGGGTGGACCAAAGGAGCCGAACCTGCTGCCAAGCTCCAGAAATGAATACTATCGGGTGCATCTACTGGTACTTTTATCAGTCTGCCCCTTATCTTGAACAGTTGGTCAGAGAAGGAACCGGGCTCAGCACTGGCAAATTCAATCATCCTGGGAAACAATGTATCTGCCTGCAAAGTCCTTGGAGCTAGCTCAGGAAAAAGACTGCATACCCAGGCATTGAAAAAATGAAATGGACCCACGGTCCTTGAAGAGCGGGGAACCCGGTGCTTGTGCAAGTCCCCTAGTGATTTATAAATCAAACATAAGGCCACCGGACAGAGAGATAACCTCATTCCCCAGGCCATCTGGCAGGCCGGGTATATAGCTTCCGGTCTAATGAGCGTCTCGTCCCCCTGGGGGAGAGTGAAAGTACACAACCAAAAGGTCAAATAAGCTGCACAATGTGTAATAGGGTCTACTCCTGTCGGGTTCGATCCATCTTTGCCGACACGGCGCAGTGAAGCTGGCAGCGTTGACTTGTAGCGTGGAGTCCTTATCTGCTTACTAGCAGTCGGCCCCCCAGAAGGAAAGTCTGCATATTTCAAGGGACCCCCAAAGAAATACTGTATCCATTGTCTGACTCGGACCCTCAGTCTGCTGCTTTTCTCTCGGGGTTGGTAACACCTGGAAGATCCTCTACTGTAAGCCAAGCAGATGGAGCGATAGGCTTTCATTAAGTATCAGTATGAGTAACCAAGTGAATACTTGCCTTCACCATTAGAACTATCCTTCGCAGAATCTTCCAAACAGACCTCTTCATACGGTTCACCATCAATGGGCAGGCCAGAAAGCTGCGACAGGCTCCAGAGGTCGAGGGATGTTTTGCCCTCTGCTGTATAAAATTTGTTGAATAGAGGACAAAATACTTCAAACATACCGCAACACAATCCTTGAAAGATGGGGTAGCGGAATCTGGAAGCAAAGGCACTGTGATATACCCCAGCTCTGATCAGCAGAGGGGCATATTCCTTCAAGATGAATTCTGTAAACTCTACCGCTCCCACTCGAAACAGATGGGCATCGGTCACCCTGGCGTCTCCGAACCAGCCAGTAGCCAGCTGATACTTAAATTGGATGGTCAGACAGTTCAGTACAAAAGGTTCATCTCTATACCCCCACTTTATTGGTGCCAAGAACATACCGTAGCTGAGTTTCTCTCTGTGAACTCTGCCACCGGCAGTATCCCACCGAGCGGGTGTAAATTCTGGAGCCCGGGTCAGCATCTTTTTCTCTGGCTCTAGTTCTGACACACCGAGGATTGCGTCCCAGTCGCGCTTCTCCCCAGGAAGATATATAGCCTTGCCGCGATATACTGACCCCTTCATGCTGTCCCTTTCTGCAAGTATAGCGATTTCACCCGCACGGGCTATCCAAGGGTCCCGCATGTCACCCACTGTGAAAGTCCGGATGAATGGCATCAAGTGGCGGTCCTTTGGCAAGTCAGGACGGTAGTCACTGCCCCGCCTAAAGCACGTCTCTACTGCAGTGGAATAGACCCTGGACGTCGATATCGTGTCTGTTTCAGAATCAGAGGATTCATCGACGGTAGCAATCTTGTCATAACCAAAGTCCAAGTTGTTCACATTCAACCAGTTCACTAAAGCCTGAGATATATCTGGTTGGGCTGACGAGCTCGCCCCAACGACCGCGGAAGTCGCAGCAGCAGAACTGGAAGTCATTTCAGCACCTGAAGTCAAAGAAAGACATGCAGATGAGCCTCAAAAGAATGGATAGTCTTATAAAGATTAAATGCATGATTTTATAAAAATTTTGACAGCATCTCCCCTTATTCGGGGTCTGCCCAAGAAGAATAGGGAGTCACCCACCAAGAGGAAGTGATCCCGCAAATAAAGGGAGATTTAATCCCGAATAATAGCTTTACCCCGAATGAAATCTGCTAGAGGGGGAAGGAAACAGGATGAAAATGGTGCTCGGGGGAAGAACTCGCCAATCGCCGCCGAGAGGGTGAAGAGAGAGGGGAGTTAGGTTAAAATGAAGAAACACCCCCGTCTCGGTCGCTTAAATAGTGGAAGAGAAGGGAAGGTTCTCGACGTGATGAATGGCGCGCTGAGAAGCCCCCCTCCGCTGGGTCAAACGGTGCGCCGAGAAGGCCAATAACCCTACATCGAGAAACAAGCTCACGTCGAGAATGTCACATCGGGAGTAGTATGAATGCACATGCATGATCATTACAGCAGGTTATCCCTATACCCCTTAATGAATGATGATAATTCTTATTTAATTCAAGCCCAGTCATGTATCCTAGTTGTTATAAACATGTTAGCATACTTTACCCTTCTAGTCTTCATAAGTTTTATTCATAAATTCTCCTAGAAATTAGCCTTGTACCTCGATTTTACTTCTATTTGCTACAGACAAGAAACGGTCTTACTGAGATTGCTATAGTCAGATAGTGGCCCTGCGACAGACCGCTACCATCAGTTTGTGGTTCTCATCAGACTTCTATCATCTTTCTATTTTCTGCTACCTGTTAACTCTAAACAGAACGCAGACTATCCTTTTCAAATATATATTAAGCCTTGGTAATTTGGTCTTATTTCTGATTATGACCTTATATTCATGTTGTTGGTTATATTGTGCACCCATCATCCTAGATTCCATGTCTTACATGTTCTAGAAACCTATCTTAAACTTATGTTAATTTCATGCCAAAACTATATAATTTTGTGTTACAGTATATTTCATATGACTTATGGACTTGTTTTATTGATGATTTGATCACAGGTTCTACATAATCCTCTCTCATCCTTGAGTCTTTCTTAAGTATATGGCACATATTCTAGTACGATGTCGTTAGTTACACTTTGCACTAATAGACACACTTACTTGGACTTGTGAACATCTTCGCCGTATATTCTTTCTGTCGGACTAGGGGATCATGTTTCAAGGCCTCCATAACTCTCCGCGAGCCTGGGATTCCCACTAGGACGTCAAGATAGTTGTACCCTCAAAGCCCATTTGTCTAGAAAGCACTCACATGACTAGTGTTTTTCTGAGCCCTAGGTAGTTGCGGCCATCTAGAGATCGCTACTATCAAGTAGCGGCCTTAACATGACCGCATTCTTCCAGACATTCCATTGCGTCAACTCTTTCTTTCTCTGGCATCGACTCTACCTGATTGAAGGCCATTCTAAGATAGCCACCTTCTGGTTGTGGCCAAGCTAGGACTGCTATTTCAAAGCTCGATGATCAAGCTCTCGCTTCAGGATGTTGGTTTCATGATATGGATTTGCAAAGGTATATTTATTTTGTACAAGCCTATGCTATCATTACTATTATTTCTGTTTACTCCTGCACATGATCATAACGTTGGTTCCTTAAAACACGTTTGAGTGGCTTAGTTAGGCCTTAGTCAATTTAGTTTAAAATGGAGTTCGCTTCTGCAGCACCCTTAGGTTGGTAATAGCTCCGTGCTAGGAGTCTTAATTTCCTTCCCCGATCGTTGAGGGTGATCTTTTAGCACAGATTTTTCACACATTACATGGCGAGCCATAGCCGATCTCTTTTAAGGCACACCGTTGCTGCTTTGGCCATGCTTAGGATGCACAAAAGCTTTTTCTTTTCTATATTCGGCCAAGTGCAGAAGCAAGAGATTGATGGATAAGATGACTAACCTGGGTGCTGTCCGATATGGGAGAAGTCTCAAATAGGGGTAGTCTTGACCCTCAACAAGTAAGCTTCATTGCAATATCTAGCCAATAAGGGCTATCAAAATCAAAATCGATAAATCAATCAAAAGTAAAATTATGAATTAAAGGCATGGCAAGAGTGACAGTATAGTTCCCCGTGGGATATCATGAGCCCAGTCGTATGCATGTCTAAGGGTCCCAAAAATCAAAGACACAAAGCCTCAGCGTAACAGACTATCTCTTTGAGGGGTAGTACCTTGGAAGGAATTCAAATCCTGATATCTCCCATCCTGTATGAAGCTTATCTCAATCTTCTTCCATTTCTCCCTCTTAGGCTAGGTTGTATCTCGGGTATGGCCTGAGTAGCTAGGGACACCATTCTTTGGAGGCGGTTGGTTGTGGCAAGTCACCCTCAAATGCACGTCCTGCTCAAGAGAAGTCTTTAATGAGAGGGGCGGAATGATAATCCCTAGCTAGTAGCTTGAGCCCGTCCTTGGATGCTGCAGATGGCTTTGTCAAATATGTCAAAATTTAAAAAAATCAAATAGGGTAAAATTTTTTTTTAAAATCAAATAACTACTTAATTAAGACCGGGATATAGAGATAAAAATGCCTCCATTCTTTAAATGAGATCATTAATTTTCGAGTTTAGATCAAAGTCAACAAGATCTTCATCATTATCTGAATAGGCTGGGGGGAGTTCTCAAATTTACAAGATTCTTCAAATATTAGCCATCTTCCAAGGAAAGGACAAAAAATGAAGCAAGAGGAGGGAAAATCCAAACGCTCTCTCACAAGCTCCCAGGCGACAGACCGTGGCATTAAATCCCACATAATTAATTGTCAGCCTGCCTTCACTGCATGGCTTTCACCCCCCCACCCCCTGGAGAACCACGTCACTCCGCTGATACTTACCACCTCATTTACTATTGTGACATCCCTCGGCTTGCAGCACCATGGACTGATCCATAGCAAGAGATCTTTGGATAAAAGTTGGGAGTTTGAACCGCATAATCACATCTGGGTATCATGCTAATTTTCAGGTATCAAACTGGTTCATTAACGCAAGGGTTAGACTGTGGAAGCCGATGGTGGAGGAGATGTACCAGCAGGAGGCCAAGGAGGAGGCGGAGACCAGAGAAAGAGAGGAAGGGAGAGCACATTCACCGACACAGCAGCAGCAGCCGCACCCTCAACTCCATAGGCCGGAAATCAACGCAGCTAAAGGCAACCCTTCTCAGATGCCCTTATCTTCTCCAGTCAGCAGACAGCAGCAGTACCACCAGTTCGGCTCCTCCGAAGGTACCCCAGTGCTGCCCCCGTCCCGCCAGGCCCCCAGCGGTGTCGGCAGCGGCGACGTGGCGGCACTGCTCGGCATGGACGGCATGGACGCGTTACCCACCGGTGATCTCTGCGGGCCCGAGGGAATGGTGGCTGATTACGGTAACACCATGGCAGGGTCCATGGTCGCCCATGGACGGTTTGCGACCTCTGGCGACGTGTCGCTGACCCTCGGGCTGCGGCATGCCGGGAACATGCCAGAGAAGGGCCCTTTCTCGGCCAGAGACTTCCAAGATTGCTAAGCGCAGAAAGAAAATTAAGGTGTTCACATTGTTCTAGCATGGGGAGAATGTCCATCAATTTTTCCAATTGTGGGATCATGAGATGAAATGAGAAATCTTCCAATGTGGTCCTTTCATGATATTCTTCTAAGTGAGGAGGGCCACCTTCCATTGGGCCATTGATATTCTCATTTTCATAATTTCGAATGGCATCATCCTGCACATCATTCGATTCATCTCCCAACTTGATTTCAACCGACTCATTATGGCTCTCCTCATATATGGGTGTGGACTCCTTAATTACATAAGCCATCTTACTAAACACCCCAAATTCTCTTTGATATGATTCTTCTACAATTCCCTCATTACCTAGGTCAGGAGTTTCATTTGGCAGAGGAACTATGGGTTGTTGGCACGAATAAGTGTGTTGAGTCAATTGAGGGAATTAATCTTCAAAGTTTACATCAAGGGGGTTAGGCAATTAGTCCATTGCCAACTCATATGTGGCTCTTGTGAGTTGGTCCAATTTGGTTTTGAAGGGAGTCAATGACTTGTTGATTAGTCAAGATGATTTGAGTCAATTGGTTGAATGTTTCTTCGTTATTGGGACCATTGTATGGAGGGCTGAAATGGATATGTTGAGGATCATATTGATAATGGAAGTATGTGTCATGCTCTCCATCTTGATTTTGATCAAATTGGATTTGAAAATTTGGCTCGGGAGGGCATAGAGTTTGATATTGAGGATTTTCCCAAGAGAAATTATTTTAATCTTTCCACTCAAAGCTAGGGGTACAAGAAGGTGTAGGGGGGTTTTGGCTTGTTGGAGCATGTTCATGAGGAAGAAATGACATTGATCCCCTAAATAAGATTGAGCAAATTGGTCCTGATTTTGTGAAAGATAAATGTATTGAGCTTCCATGGGTGTGGAGTTCTCTTGTTGGGCCGACCGAAGATATGGGCTTTCATTGAAGCTCGGGTAGGATTAGGTGAAAGATGGATATTGGGTCAGGTACTCACCTACATAATGGGCCGAATGGGCGCATGTGTGATCATCTTGAAAGGTAGAGGCAACACCAACACCAGAGCAGTAGTGAGCAATCTCTTCAGCTCCATGAAACTCCGCTCACACTCCTCCGTCCAGACGAAGGGCACATCCTTCCGCGTAAGCCTGTTCATCAGAGCCGCAATACGAACAAAATGCTGGATGAACCTCCGATAATAGCCCGCAAGTCCCAAGAAATTCTGAATCTCCATGACGGAACTCGGCCTCGGCCACTGCACCACTACCTCGACCTTAGTCAGGCCCACGGAAACACCATCACCAGAAATTACGTGCCCCAGAAAGTGCACCTCTCGGAGCCAGAACCCGCACTTGCTGGACTTGGCATACAACCGGTGATCGCGTAGGGTCTGCAACACCACCCTCAAATGATGCACGTGCTCCTCAGCAGATCGCGAATACACAAGGATGTCGTCCACGAATACGACCACGAACTGGTCCAAGAATGGATAGAACACCCTATGCATCAAATCCATGAACGCTGCGGAGACATTGGTGAACCCAAACGGCATCACCAATAACTCATAATGCCCATACCTCGATTGGAACGTCGTCTTCTCAACATCAGACTCTTGAATCCGCAGCTGGTAGTAACCCGATCTCAAATCAATCCTAGAAAACACCCGGGCCGACTGAAGCTGATCAAACAAGTCGTCAATCCAAGGCAACGGGTACTTGTTCTTAACAGTCGCCTGGTTCAACTGACGGTAGTCGATGTACAGCCTCAAACTACCATCCTTCTTCTTCACAAATAACACCGGCACACCCCACGGGAAATAACTAGGACGAATGTGCCCCTTTGCAAGTAGCTCATGCAACTGCACCTTCAGCTCTCTCAGCTCCGCAAGCACCATCCGATAAGGGGCCTTCGACATCGGCGCCGTATCTGGGACCACCTCAATCACGAAATCAATCTCTCGCTGTGGTGGCAACCCTGGCAACTCCTGGGGAAAAACATCAGGAAACTTGCACACAACAGGAATGTCCTCTACATTAGGACACTGTCGGTCGACCAAAATGACAAAAGTGAGAATCACTAGCCAGGTCAACGGTGACTATGAATCTCGGGAAACACTGATGATTAAATACCTTCAACTGGTAAGAGGAATAGCCCCACTATTCGAGAGTTTTCAGGTCATCCGGATAACTCGGGAAGAGAACTCCCAGGCGGAAACCCTCTCTCGATTGGCCTCCTCTGTTGGCCCAGAAGGTACTCGATCGGTCTTCCTCGAGCAGCTAGAGAGACCGAGTATAGAAGCGGAGCTCATGACCATTGATCAGGCATCATCGAGCGACTGGCAGACCCCATATATATCCTGGCTCTGAGACTCTCAGGAGCCACCCGACCCTTGAGAAGATCGGAGACTAAAGTATCAAGCTCGACGCTTCGTCATCTTGGATGAAGCCTTGTACCTGAGGTCTTTCTCCGGTCCCCTCCTCAAATGCCTCGATACCAATGAAGCCCACCGAGCAATTCAAGAGGTCCACGAAGGTATTGGCAGCGCACATCAAGGGGGAAGATTGCTCGCCAGGATCTTGTTGCGACAAGGTGACTGGTGGCCCACTCTTCAGCATGACTGCTTGACCTACGTTCAAAGGTGTGATCGATGCCAACATTTTGATCATCTGGTCCATCAATTTGCCTCAGAGCTCATCACCCTTACCGAGCCATACCCTTTCACGCGTTGGGGGATCGACATCCTGGGGCCATTCCCTACGGATCAGGCCCAGAAGAAGTTCGTCATCGTCACTATCGATTATTTTACCAAGGGAATTGAAGCCGAAGCCACCGCCAGGATTACCGAGTCGGTCATATGGAGCTTCGTTTGGAAGTCGATCATTTGTCATTTTGGTATCTCCTAAGTGATCGTGAGCAACAATGGTCGGCAATTTGATTCTCAGTACTTTAGGAGCAAATGTGCCGACCTACACAGTCGCAACCACTTCACTTCGGTAGCCCACCCCCAGGCTAACGGACTAGTCGAAAATGCCAACAAAACTATATTGAAAGGCATCAAGGCCAGGCTCGGTAAGGCCAAGGGTAGTTGGCTCAAGGAACTGCTTAGACTCGCAAGCATACAAAGAAGAACATGGACTCACGTCAGTGGTTCACTCGTACGGCACACATGAACTCCCGATGGTGACCGGGGGATAATGGTGAGGGCCCGAGGTGGGACCCAGTCATTTCTAAAGACGTAACAAGCTTAGGCTGACCCTTGAGGGCCTGGGGTTTCCCAACTTCGTGGGCAGCTGGCCCGCCAGGGCAGGGGTTTGGGTGGCACTCACTCACGGTCCGCGATGGGCACACTCAAGTGGTGTATGAGATCGGGCTCTCTTCTCACCGTCCGACGGGCATTCATGACAATACTAAATGAGTAAAGAATGCAACCAGCCAAGGGTACCAGATGCTCACCTGACTGGTGTGAAAACACTGATCCCGATCAAAGACGATGGCGAGCGGGGAAGCGTGGGTACGTACCCGCACGCCGCGTCGGAGGCGCTTGACCTGGAAATAAAATGGTTACAGCACTATATCTTGCACAGGAGGGGGTTCTTGGGGTGGGGGTTAAGTTGTTTATAACCAAAACTACCTCCACACAGGGAGGGGCCTTCAGCCAGCCAAGCGAGGGGAGGGGACGAAGTTAGAAACTTGTTGTGCCAAGCTCCTTGTTAGTGCTGCCAGCTTCTGGAACCACAGGACAGTCAGTCGAAGTGGGTGCCGCCACGGATGCTAACGAACTCCAAATGAGCTGACACCAGTGCCAAAACTTTCTGACTTTGCCCGAAAAGATGCCTGAATTTTCATGATTTATTTTGATAAGGTCGCTGGCCAGGGCAGGACTTGGAACAGTACTAGACAGTTCTGGTTCTGGTCCCTCACAGGGTGGTACTGCTAGAAGAGGGAGGCGCCACGGACAGTCCTAAACTCGGTTGAAGGAGGGGCTGGTACTGTTACGACCAAGGACGAGCCTTCTTTCAGACGGGACTGACAGAAACCTTGGCTGATGTAATGGCTGATCGTACTGGCCAGAATGGTGGGGGTGGGTCAGTTCAGGAACAGGGGAACCGACCTGGCGCACCTCTGGGAAAATGACGCAAGATTCTCGCACAATGTTGTGTGCTAGCTAGGAGATTAATTGACTGTATTACAATTTATAGGAGTGAATATGACATTATGTTTTTTTTGGCATAAAATATACATTTCATTTCATATCAACTGAAAGGCAACGTACAAAGAGAAGTTTTGAGACCACCCCGAACTCGAGAGCTCTGTCATGACCCATACCGTCAACTTCCCATCATAATAAAAAAATATTAAAATCAGACACTGTAGCGATTGAAGACACCCAACGAAGTCGCAAGCTCTTGAAACCCACAGGGACAAGGCGACCGCACCGAAGGTTGCAGAAACTATCCTTGAGGAGCGCGAGCTATCGAACCGCTCAAGCGGGAGGCAGTGAGACACGGAGGCTCGAGTAGCAAGCATCCAGGTGGATCCAAGGGAGATAAGCGCAGAAACTCTGAGCTCTCTTGAGACCGAGGGCAGAAGCCCACAATCCTCTTCGCGAGGAAATTGACCCATGCTTCGACGAGCGCCCAGAAGAACAACTAACTCCAAGAAAAGGACCGAATGGGGGAGGAAAGCGAAGGTGGAGGGAGAGACGGTAAGCTGGATCGGGGGTTGGCAGCAGGGGTTGGATACAAAAGGGAGTGATCTTCAAAGGTAACGAGCACCAAAATACAAATGAGAAATGGTGAACGGAGGAGGCTGAACGAAGGAGAAGGCAAGAAGAGATAGATTCCAGGGGAGACCCAGAGGGGTTCCCTGACAGGTTCCAGATGAGTTAGGGAAAACTCACCTGACAAAATCTCAGTAGAGTCCCGTAGAACTCGCTTGAACAAAGACCTCCCTCGGGAGGGGGAGGAGGAGGGGGGGTTCCCGGCGGGAGCTGCCCCCACCGGACGTTCTACCGATGCACTTCCCCTGGGTGGCTTCACCAGGAAGAAAGACTCCTCGGTGATCGAAAAAAGAGATGTCATAGCTATCAAGATTTACTAGAGCAGTTTCAACATTAGTGATTAGTATATATCTAGTGTCTAAGTTAATTAAAATATTACCCATTACATGCATAAACCAAGCGAACCCAAGTCCACGGTAACCCACGTACGTGGGCTCTCACTTTGCAACAAACCCACCACATAACCTTACATACATGACAAACCCAACCCAAAACCCATACACTTGCGCTACAAAGCCCACAACCCATATATATGAATAAACCAAAACCCAACTAGTATATATGTGAGCCTTCTTACAAGGCCAACCTAGCCCATATGACCAACCGTGTACACACTACCTAAACACATCCGCATGGACCAGCCCGAACCTGGACGTGCGCAACCCATAGTGCATGCTCGGACAATGGCAAGGTGTGGCTTTAGGGTTTCAACGTTAAACCATGGCAGGCGGCTACTATATTGGCAGGGAGAGAGATCTTCGAACGTAATCGTGGAAGCATTGCTTCCGTTTCAAACCCTAAACCTGCGAAGACTCCATCCCTTATATATATAACCTCCTCCACCGAGTGAAAAGGATTTTAAATCGTCGCCGTCCTCTTCCTATCGTTCCTGCGGTGTGGAGAAAGTTGCAGAACATAGAGCTCTTCTTCCTCTTCATCCTACTGCAGACCAAGGTCTCCATCCTACTGGTCTTCTTCCTTCAATCATCTTCCTCTCTTCTTCTTGCTGACCGACCAAGCAAGGAAGTTGCTGCAGTGGCGTGGAGAAAACTGCAGAGACATCTTCTTCCTCTACATCCATTCTCCCTCCAAGTGAACCTGCTGAATGTGATTGGGTCATCTTCTCTCCCTTCTGTCTATTGGGACTCCTCTAGTCTGTTAGGCAGTTGTGACGACCCAGATCCCGGATACCAGATATACCCGATAGGACTATCAAATACACCTAATACCACTTGGAATCCGCGAGGGCTCCCAAGAGCGGTAAAGCTCCAAAGGGAAAAAGGATTGTCGTGTAGTACATTGAAGCCAGAGAGATATAACAGTAAGCAATTAAATTTCATTAGATCAGTTTGCTAAAGTAGCATAAATAAAATTACTTTTTAATTAACAATTCAAATTTGATAATCAACTCCCCACTATTCCCCCCCTTCCCCCACTACATCTTATTCAGTTCGCAGGTAGCAGTAAAGGTCTGACTTGTAGAGCCTTCCCCAGGGTCATTCGATGGCTTCTGGAGGTGTGCCATATATCGACAGAAAGCTCTCCAAGTTAGCTTCGACGTCGAAGTGATCCCGCCTTCATCAGAGTTCGTGGCTGTCCGGGAGGTCCGTTCTCGTCGGAGCGCGTGACTGGCATCCGTGGGAAGACCTGAGCACCAGTGCAGAGGCTGCTACGTCCACATCTCTGCTCCCCTTGGTGCGCTCCTTGGCCGGGACGTTCACCTTCCAGTCCTCCTTCCAACCCAGTCGACGGAGCCTCATTCGGAGTCCGGAGCTGTCCGTTCCGAATTTTCTCTCCCGGGTGCGCAGGTCAGTCCACACAGAATCAGCACTGATATCCTGCCACTGTTCACCCTCTATCTCTCTGCTCCAACCTCTCCTGGAGGCCTTCTTGGTTTGATATTGAAGAGGACTCATAGACGGACGCGTCTGCCTTAGTCCCGCACCATTTCGATTCCAAGAGTGCTCGTGACGGCATCGACTTCCTGCTACTACACCTTGAGAACCGTCCCTGCCAGAGCAGAACCACCCTGTCCCAGTGACAGCCCCGACCAATGGCGACTTCAGACGGTTCCCCAAAAATTCTGGAGACTTCCTGAACCAGACAACGACGTATTGGCACTGGTTTTGGCATCTTCCAAGTCCGTTACGATCCGTGGTGGCATGAATAGCGACCGTGGGTCAGTTTGTCCCCATAGCTGGCAGAACCGGTCGATTGGCTACTTCGGTAATCTAGTGAACTTCTTCCCCACCCCGCCTGGCCGACTTAGTGTCCCTCCCTGTGTGGAGGTAGTATTTTGATGTAATTTAAGTTTCCCTCCCCTAGTCCAACCCCCCTGTGTGAGGAGTAGTGCGTGTAAACTTGAGCAGGGAGAAGCTTCCACGACGTAGTATGCGGGGAACCCCACACTTCCCCGCTCACCCTCGTCTCCGAGCGGAGTTGGTTTCCTCAAACCAGCTGGGTAAGCACTAAACCTTGCTCCATTTATAGTGCTTGTTTATCTCATATCCGTGAAACTACTCCATTGAGCGAGAGAGCGAGCACCCAATCCCAGAGAACTCCACCTCCGAGTGGTCATCGTGGGTTGTGTGAGAGAGGGTCCTAGTGCCCCAATTGGCACCCAGCCAGCCCTCGATTCGTGGGCTTCGTTCCTTTGGGAGGGCCACCGTGGCCTTGCTGGCACTCTACCAGCAAGGGACCTAATCCATCACCTCTACTCGGCATTACCGAGTCACCCGGGATCGTGTGTGAGCAACGGTGGATTTGGCCACTACCGAGGACTTCGTTTGTTGATTGTGTTTGCGTGATAGGTCTGAGGACCCATTGTCTATTTGCTGCATACCCCCTTGTCGTTTCACATCAGTTTTGCCCAAGGATGGTGATTAAAGCCTAGGCCCTCACCAACTTTGTCACCGAATGCACACTGCCTAAGGAGGACTCCCCCAAGTAGTCTCTAGGACCCATATGGGAGCTGTACGTCGACGGTTCATCTTGCACTGCTAGCAGCGGGACAGGGCCAGTCCTGCTATCACCAAAGGGACCAGGGCTACAGTATGCCCTTTGCTTCAACTTTTTGACCACAAATAATGTGGCCAAGTACGAAGCATTACTTTTGGGTACGGATGGCAAAGCACTTAGGGGCCACCAACTTGCGATTCTACAATGACACATGCTCGTTGCTAATCAAGTCAAAGGGGAATTTGAAGCCTGAGAGCCGACTTTGATTAAATACCTCAAGAAGGCCAAAGCGGCGACCCTGGAGTTCTCTCACTTCGAGATAGTGCACATCCTGAGGGAAGAGAATGTCCGTGCAGACGACCTGTCCCATCTGGCGTCGTCATCTACCACCTCCAACTCAAGAGTCATCTTGATGAAAGAACTATCGGCATCGAGAATAGAAGAGCCGACACCCCAGGTGAATGCCATAGATCATGAGCCTTCCTAGATGGTCCCAATCCTGGATTTCTTTCTATGGCAGCAACTCCCCAACAATCGTGCTGAAGCCCACTGTATGCGGGCACGAGCAGCACACTTCACAATCATTGACGGCCGTTTATTCAGGCACTTGCTCTTGACCCCACTGCTGAAGTGCTTGTTCCCCACAGAAGCAAAGCAAGCAGTACAAGAAGTACATGAAGGGTTCTGTAGAAGCCACATAGGGGGGCGAGCACTTGCTCGAACCCTTATCTGACAAGGGTACTGGTGGCCAACTTTGCAACAGGACTGCCTCAACTACGTCCAGAGGTGCCCTCAATGCTAGAAGTTCTCCAACCTACATCACCAGCCAGCAACGCAATTGCACGCCCTAATGGAGCATCACCCACTTTCTCGATGGGGGGTAGATATACTGGGTCCCTTCCCTGAGACTCAGGGGAGGAAGAAATTCCTTGTTGTCACTATCAATTACTTTACCAAATGAGTCGAGGCAAAGCCATTGGAAAAAATCACGAGTGAAGCAATGTGGAAGTTTGAGCTATGAAGTATCATCTGCTGATTTAGGATCCCACGCATCCTCACAACTGACAATGGCAGGCAATTTGCAAGCACCGTCTTCCAGGAAAAGTGCTCGGAACTGGGGATTTGGAATCACTACACATCGGTGGGCTACCCCCAGGTGAATGGTTTAGTTGAGAATGTCAACAGAACGCTCCTCCATGGTATCAAGACCCACCTTAAATAGGCTAATGAATCGTGGGTGAACTCCATCCCAAGTGTCCTGTGGGCACACCAGACCACTGCCAGGGCTGCCACGGGAGAGACACCTTTCCACCTCGCATATGGGGCAGAGGCAGTCATACCGATTGAAATATCCAACCCATCATTCTGAGTCAGCCAGTTCGAGGAGGCTAGAAACAACCAGGAAATGCGAGAGAACCTAGACCCACTCGAGGAAGATAGAGAGCATGCCTATTTAAGACTTGCAGCCTATTAGTAAAAATTGGCCCAATACTACAATGCTCACGTTAGAGAATGCCATTTCCTCCCCGAGGACCTGGTGCTGCGACCAGCTACCGTGGCGGACCCCAGAGCAACCATGGGAAAACTAGCACCAAACTGGGAAGGCCCGTACAGGGTAACAGCTTTGATCGATATGGGTTTTAGAATTTCTTTTCAATACTATATGGGAACTTAAGTCTCTACTTAGAAATTAAGAATAATTGTGAGAAAAAAGTTACCTACCTCACAAACAATCAATAAGTGGAATGTGGATCCAAGTAGTCAGGAATCCCCAATGACATAAATGAGGAAACTCGCGTCGAAAGGTGAAATAAAAATTCACAAGAAAAATTAAATGCATGACAAATCCTAGTAGTCAGGAATCTCCATTAATACATATGAGGTGACTCATGCTGAATGTTGATGTCAAATTAAAAGGATCATAAGTGGGGTTAAGCGAAGCTATCGATAGTCGAGAATCTAAAATGGAAGTATAGAGAGGAAATAACCCTTTAGTGTTCTTCAGAAATTTTGTTAATATCCATATATTTTGAAGCTCATTTCTCATTGCCGCACATTACACTCTTGGGTACTATTGTGATGAATGTGTATCTCGAATTTATTCTTATCATGGTTTATACAAGACTTCTAGTTTATGCATGCACTACCTTATTTTGATTATGCTTCATGTCCCACATTTTGATTTTGAATCATATGCTCACTTGCTATCCTTTTACCCTATTGAGGGAGGGTTATAGTATTACTTGCTTGATTGACTTTCATGCTTGCTTGCTTACATGAATAATTTGGCTCATTTCACACATCATTCATATTCATAATAGGCTTAATAATCTCATTGTCAGTCACTTTTTGTTGTTGACAAAAAGGGGGAGAATAGGTTGGTGTGCTCTAATTTCTCATTCTTTTCAAAGTGATTCACATTGTCCACCAACTCTATCTCAAAGGGGGAGAAAGGCTCACTGACTGAATTACTTCTATTCAATCATTTGAAATTCACGCACACATCATTTTGTCATCATCAAAAAGGGAGAGATTGCTGGGTCCCCTAGTTGAATATAATATTTGATTTTAATGATAACAAATAATGTGTGCTTGCTTGAAGAACTTGATTAACATCACATGATTTTATTTGTGAATGATTTGCTTGTATCGTAGGGCCCCCACGCGCAACCTGAGTCCGGGGCTTCGAGGAAGAATCAGCTAGAGGGCCTGACTTAAGGCGCATGGTCTGTGTGTGCATACGTGGCTGGGGGCGTCGGACCCGCGCTGACGAGCGCGACCCCAGTTAGTCCTTGTTTTGTGTTCCTGATTACTGTACGGTGTCTCAAACTCCGCATGGGACGTCGTAGCGAGACACCTGAGGCTGCAGACTAAGTCGTCAGTGGACGAATCTGGTCTTGCTTCTAGTGGGCAAATATTCCTGTCACGTGACGTGAGTTGTCGTGACTCGAGGTTTCGTTTCTCGTCCGCGAGACGTGGTTTCGCGAGTAGTTTTCGGGTGTTTTCCCGGAGTAGAGGTCTGGGATTTCCGGTGAGCGTCACCGACGATTTTTCCCTAACGGCGTAGAGTTCACGGTAGTGAAGTCGTGACTATGTTTTCGGATCACGTGGTTTCGGGGTGGGCCTTCGTACGTGAGCATAGGCCTCCACGACAGAGGTGTCGTGGCATTTTTCTAGTAGTGTGGCTAGGGTAGTTCGTAGTCTGGTGATCCCCTGACTGTGGGATCGGGGAGTTGGTTTCCGTCCCGGTAGTAGTGGTAGAGCCGTGGTTTCATCGACTGTCGTGTTTTGGGGATTCGTGTACGACTGCACCTTCTATCGTTGTTGTTGTAGCTACTTCTGCTGTTACTATTGTTCTTACTGTTGTTGCTTTCCGTGCCGCTGCTATTTTTGGTTGGGGTTTCACGGGACCCCTTCTGAGCCAGTGATAGGAGGCTCACCCCCGCTTTTCAGGTGTTGTGGTTCTTCCTCATAGTTCGAGGGTATTGTGCGGAGGTTCTTAGCTGCCAGCTCGTCAGGCTGAATGTTCACTCGGCATTGGGTACGCTTCTCTACCTTAGATTGTACTTCTGTTAGACTAGACTATGTTATAGTTAGATTGCTTATTTCTATTATTGTTGAATTATCCTACTTTATTTCTTATTTCTGTGTACACCATACCTATCCTTTTAGCCCTTCATCCCAAAATGGCCAGCTAGCCCTCCGGCATGCAACTCCCATACAGAGATGAACATTATGCATGGACTTAGAAGTGCAGATAAATGTGTATGAACTAAACTGAAACCGACACAATTGCCAATCATTAAACCATTTGCCAATCATTAAAACCAATCAGTATAGGTCTGCTATTGGTCAGAACATAGGAGTGTTCCAACAGGTTGACCAATCGCTGACTTTGACAACATCACCATTTTAGGTCAGAATAAGTACCAGTTACATTTATGGATCATTGCATTAAGTCTGTGGAGGTTCGATTCTATGTCAAATAAGGTCAATGCTTATCCATGGTGACTCCATATGAGGTTCATTCACATCTCTATCTATTGCATTTGAGGTCCATGCACATTTCAGATCACTGCATAATAGGTTGCATGCATATACATTTCATCGAACAGATTGTGTGCATACATTTCTCTTAGGTTGTTAAGTCATATGCACATAGTAAGGTCAAAGCATATTTCTAGCTAGTGCAAAGCAAGGCCTGTGCATATGCCTTCTATTGGTCAGCCAAGGCCAGAGCACCTTTAAGCCAGCACAGCACAAAGTTGGTGCATACTTTACTTAACTGCATACAAGGTCTGTGCGCATCATGCTAGCCAAATTAGTCAAGGTCTGTGCATACACTATTTAGGTCTGTGCACATTACTGTTCACGCACATGAAGCTTAGTGTAGGGTTAGGAGTTAAAGGTTTAGGTCGGTGCAAGTCCTCATATCTTGCATCTTATGGTCTGTGAATATTCCCTCTTAGCCATATGAGGTTGGTGCAAGTTACTGTTGTAATGCACACTAGGTCGATGCATATTTGTTAGCATACAAGTCTGCATGGTTTGAAGTCTGTGCATACTTGCCCTTGTGCGATACAAGGTCGGTGCACTTCAACGTCAGTGCACATTCAGTCTACATAGACCAATGTCGGTGCATGTTTCATACATAGTCTGTGCACATTTTCTCACACGCACTTGTCAGGTCTGAGCATGCTAGTACAGATATTCTTAGGCGGAGGCATGTCTATGACGGCCTTTGCTTTGTTGGGATCAATCTGGACCCTCAGTTTACTAACTATAAAACTTAGCAGTTTTCCTGAAGAGACTCCGAAAACACACTTCTTTGGATTCATTTTTAGCTTGTACTCCCTAGCTTTCTGTAGCACCTTAGCTAGAATAGCAGGGTGTTCTTCCTTGGTTCTCGACTTCACCAAGATGCCATCCACGTAAACTTCCATATAAACATGCATCATATCGTGGAATATAGCCATCATCACCCTTTGATAGGCAACACCAGCGTTCTTCAGACCAAACGGCATCACCACATAACAATACGTGCCCTAGGGCATAGTGAATGAGGTTTTCTCTTGATCTTCGAGGGTGAGATAGATTTGGTTGTATCTTGAGTAACCATCCATAAATGACAAGGCATCACACCCAGAGGTATTGTCCACCGAAACATCGATGTGAGGCAGTGGGAAGTCATCCTTGGGACACGCTTTATTCAGATCCCTGAAATCGATACAAATGCATACCTTTTCGCCCTTCTTGATGACATGGACGATATTTGCCACCCACTAGTGATATAAGACGACTCTAATAAACTTGGCCTTATGAAATTTATCCACTTCTTCCTTCATTCTTAAGGCCGTGTGGTGGTGAAATCTTCTTAATTTTTGTTTAACGGGTGTTGCCTCTGGTTTAAGCACTAGTCGATGTTCCACCAAGGAGGGGTCAAGACTCGACATGTCCTTGTAAGACTAGGCAAAAGAGTCACCGTAATCCCTTAGGACCTTGATTAAGTCAGCTTTGGCTTCTAGAGGGAGATTAGAGGCAATAATAATAGGCCTGGGGTCCTTGTTAGTTTCCAGATTTACTTCCTTTGCAGGTTAATCCACTATCAATGATGGCTCATCGTACCTCTTCAGACCTTGCGCATATAGGTCGGTAGTGTCATCTACGTCATTGTCCTCATAATCGATCGGATCCTTTTCATCAATGACTTCATAGACTCCTAATCCACCATCGTATGACCAAAGCTCTATAGTTTGTTTTAACTCCATGAATTTAATTGATGTATTGATGGAGTTTTACCACGATTCACATCACTTCACATTGTATCTCATCTATAGAGTCATTTTTTTAAGTACATGGCGTATATTCCGGTATATGTCCATTAGTTACACTTTTTACACTATAGGAACACATTCTTGAACTTGAGGGCCTCTCCATTGGATATTCCTTCTAATAGATCAGAAAATCTTGTTTCAAGGCCTCCGTAAGTCTCCGTGGGCCTGGGATTCCCACTAGGACGTCGAGCTGGTTGTACCGTTAAAGCCCATTTGTCTAGAAAAGCACTTATCAGAGTTTTCAGTCTTGTTAATATAATGGACCTGCACTAGCCCGTCAGGCACACCTAACGGACCAGTGTTAGACCGCCACATAACCTGAGTCCAATTTTCCTTGTTTCTAGATTCAGCCCACTATAACATCCCAATATTAGACCATTATGTTCATGTAATGGCCCATTATATGACCGTCAAATTATCTAGTTCATTAACCCAAGGTTTGACCCAAGGGTTGATATTCCAAAGTTCCTAGATGGATTATTGATGGTCTAGGACTTCTCATATTGTCCAAGATACTTAATTTAAATTGTGAAAGATAATGAAATATACCGTTATGCTGCCGAATTATTTCTATGAGTGTAACATTGCCTTAAGTCATTTCTTGATTTTCTCAAGATCTTAATTGAAGCATTCATCCATGGAATTATTGTTATTATGAATTATTGAACTTGCTACATTCTTGGCCATATTAACTTGCTTGATACGTGGAAGAAACTTGATTTATGCTTGAAGATACGATCGAGCACAGATTATGTTCAAGGGCTCTATGCTAGTCCCCTCGGCTGATTGTCGAAAACATATTATAATCCATGGGATATGATGCTACTGGTGTCGCATTACTCTGGGAGTACTTTCTCTATAAATAAGTGAAAATCAATGGTATAAAATTAGAATCCATGGAAAACATATGGAATCCACGGCACGACGTGTACCACTGCATTGTACGTATTTTGAGGATCACGGAGGTAATTTTTTCATATTTTTCTAAATTTTTTAAATTTTTAGATTTTTTATATATTAACCCCTCCCTCTCTCTCTTCCCTCATTTCTCACTCTCACCATCTCTCTCTTCTCTCACACTCTCCTCTCACTCTCACCTCTCCGGTGGCCGACGGACCAGCGCGTGGGCGAGGCGGGGTGGCGTGGGCGACGAGGACGGCAAGGATGGGTCGAGGATCGAGGCTTGAGGGCGCAGTGAAGCAGATTCGGGAGCGTGGGGCATCGGCGGGGTTTCGTGGGGCGTTTCTTCATGGAACGACGTCCACGACGCGTCGAATATTCGGTGGAGGTAGGGGAACGAAACTTTGACTCGTGCACTTCCTTTCCCGCGAGTTTCATAGGCCGTGGCGAGCCGAGCGGGCTTATTTGGGCATTTTGGGAAAAATTCATATTTTAGGGCTTGTGTGCCGATCTGCCGTTTCGTCACGTTTCGGACCGATTCGAGAGCATAGATGCATGCTAGGGGTGTCGGGGGAGCTTCCCCCTTATTTTCCTCCTCATCCGTGGATGATCGGGGAGTGGAACGCATTTTTGGGATTCTTCCCGCCGTCCCATTCTCGGGTGGGTGTGGCGGCCCTTCCAGAGACCGCCACACTCACTGGCGGCCCAAAGTAGGCACGCCAGATGCCCTGGCGGCCTAAGGTGGGTGCGCCACCTGTTACTGTTTTGTCGGCAGAGATTTTCGTCGGCTGGCGGCCGCACGATAAACTGCCAACTGCTGTAGCGACTGTAGCTTCGGCCGCTACTTTCGATTTTGACTGTTGCGCCTCGGGGCGCGAGTTTCTGACCGTTGGGGTCACGTGCCTATAGCGGCCGTAGGCACGGGCGCCAGAAGGCTTCTTGCAGGCCAAGGTTGGTCCACTAGAGCGCTGTGGCGGCTTGAGATGGGAGCGCCAGAGCCAATGTGACCTGTCTTCTAGCGCGCCAAGGTTGGGCCGCTAGAGCCCTTGTGGCGGAATTCTGCCTGCCCAAGATGCTCTTTGACCCTTTGATCAATCAGACCTTGGGGTTGTGCTCTTCATACTGCTGGTAACATGACGGACGTTTGCCTTGTGTTTATATACCTTGCATTATGCTGTGTCCGGAGGTTGCAACAGCGGTCCAGGCACCGGATGAAGACGTGGCGGCGATCACGTGAAGAGGGCTTCCACGGCGGGCAGGTGAGGATGAAGGCCGCAGCCACGGCCGCGGTTGTAGTAGGGACTGGCGCGCGGCGGTGTCGGCAGGGCTGGTCCCAGCGATGGGCAACGGTGGGTGACCGGCGATGGCAGCCGTGCAGGAACGGTAGCAGGGCAAGCGACGGTGGCGGGTGCGCAGGGCCGCCTACAGACGCAGTGATAGGGGAGGGCTGGGACGGCGCCGGCCGCTGCAGGTGGCATCGGGGCGGCGGCGGCCCGCCACAACTGGGCCTGCAGATAGTTGCTTACAGCGACAGCCGTGGGGTGGCTGCGATGCCGCTGACGGGGGACACGCGGGTGGCAGCGCCGGACGGCACAGGCGGCGGGGCAGAGAGCCGCTTGCGACCGACGACGACGGCGGTGCCGACGACGGCTGGCCGGTGGTGGCCGGGAGAGGCCGGCAAGGCCGGTAGCCGTTTGCGGTTGGGACTGCAGGGCTGCTGCTCTCCTGCTGCTTCCTTTGCGAAGAGAAGGCACGGAGGGGTAGGAAGATGAACAGTGCGGGACTAGGAACTTAGGAACATGAAATCAAATAAATGAATTGGGTGGGCGCTGCAACACAACGGGATGAACTGTGATAGGAAAGAAGAAGAGAGATAGGGTGATGGGAATCCAAAGAATCAAACGAAAGAGAAGAGAGGAAGTGGAGGTCGGCCTCGCGCCAGGAAGAAGAAGGAAGTGGGTTGGGGCTCGCCAGATGGGGAATCACACAGCGACACTATCAAAATAAAATTACGAGTAAATTTATTTTTTTTTACATCCACAATATCTTTACCCTAAAACTAAACATACATAATCGACCAAAATCCAATGGACCTTACGTCTGTAGGGGTGAAGAAAATCTTTTCCTTGCACAGGCATTAGCCCCATGCCTGTGAATGCATCCCTGCGGTGACAGGCTTTATACCTCAGTCGAATGCTACTCAATAATGCCTCGGTAGACCTTACGTCTACACGGGTGAAGAAACCCTTCCTTTGCTTTGGCATTATCCCCTTGCTAATGAATAAACCTTTTTTCTCGGTGTAAGACTTTGTGCCCTAGTCGGTAGTCATGCAATATTGCCATTATGGGCCTTACATCTGAATCGACGTAGAAACTCTCCCTTTGCATTGGCATTAACCCCTTGCCAATGAATAAACCCCCTTTCTCGATGTAAGGCTTCATGCCCTGGCTGACTTTCACACAATATCGCCATTATGGGCCTTACATCCGAATCGGCGTAGAAACTCTCCCTTTGCGTTGGCATTAACCCCTTGCCAACAAATAAATCCCTTTCTCGGCGCAAGGCTTCGTGCCCTAGCTGACTTTCGCACAATGTCACCATTATGGGCCATACGTCCGAATCGGCGCAGAAACTCTCCCTTTGCATTGGCATTAACCCCTTGCCAACGAATAAACCCCTTTCTCGGTGCAAGGCTTCGTGCCCTAGCCGACTTTCACACAATATCGCCATTATGGGCCTTACGTCTGAATCGGCGCAGAAAAGCATTATTCCCTTGCCAACGAATAAACCCCTTTCTCGGTGCAAGGCTTCATGCCCTAGTCGGCATTCACACGATATCGCCATTATGAACCTTATGTCTGAATCGGTAAAAATTCTTCCTTTACGTTGATATTATTTTCTTGCCAACGAATAAACCCTTTCTATCAGTGCAAGGCCCCATGCCCCAGCCAACAGTCACATGCTACCATCTAGGGTCGAACATCGCACATCGATCCATCATCACTCTCTTACCCTTTTTGTTAAAAAAATGGGGCTTAAAATAGGCAAAGGATGCTATGCAGTCTCACGAATGATGACCCTTTAAAGATGAGGGGAGTACTTGGACAGCCATTGTTTCTTTCACACCAAACCTCCCACAGCCAAAGAGAGGCAATAAGCAAGGACAACATACATTTATAGGTGTAGAGAGAATTTATGTTTCTTTTCTTTTATATGCTATTATCTGATTTCTATTTCTTATTTTTATTTTTTCACATTCTTCAAAGGGTGGGAACCTGGTATACAGGAAGGGGGCTTTCAGTACAGGGGAGCACATAGTTGACACTGAGCCTGCTTACACCCATGGTGAAAATGGTTCAATGGGAAGCCCTCCTACTAGTCCTCCATGAAGAAGTTCATTGGAGAGTCAATCTCAAGAATTTTATCCAATACAATTCAGAGTGCATGATGATTCACCTAGGATTCAAGAAAGTTAGAGGTATTGATTATTTTAATGGGAGGCACTTGTTTCTTTATTTTGTTAAGGGAACATCAGAGTGGTTATTTTACTTTTTTTATCCATCACTTTTTCATCTGTTTTATCTTCAGGTCTTTTTCTGGCATCTTCCATTATGTTCATTAACCCTTTGATGTAGAATAATAGAATTTTCAGTCTAAGACCTAAGGGTTCCTTTGCTTAATCTTGTTTATTTGGCTGATTATACATAACACTTTGCTTAAAACATTGTATTTGCCCTTCCTTTTTTTTCTTCTGGGAAACGGCAAACTCCAGGGATATGCTACCTTGCTTCCCTGAGGCAAGCTTCATGAGCCAACTGCCCTATGAGTGGTGGTCTTAAATGCAGCTGTTGCATACCCAAAATCCTTTCCCTGGTATCGCGTGGAGTAAGAACATGTATATTAATTACTAAAATGTTGTAGGTTAAATAATGGAGCAGATTCAGATGTTATAGAAATGTGCAAATGAGGAATTGAATATGCTTTTAGAGAAGGCATATATCTAAATTTAGAGATCATAACCTTTTCTGAACTCACGCTGTACCCAACTACAGCTATCGTTGTCACGGGCGGAGGCTAGCACATGCCGCGAGCTGATCGCGGATTTCGAGCGGTCTCGGGGCCAGCCGGAGGTGGAGCGCCGGCCGGGGTCGTCTTCCCCACGCCCGGAGCGTGGAGGTAACTCCGCCACCCCCTTGTAGTCGTAGTTATTTGCTTGTTTAGTATATGCTTATAATGCCGCTGCATGTGAGTTACCTAGCTCTTTGATACACTTACTTCACTGCTGCGAGAGAGAGAGATACCATCCCGTGACCCGACCCGGGCACGAGAGAGTGAGTTGACTGCCCTAGCTCTTTGCCGATTTCTCAACCATGCACGTCCGATCGCTTCCCTCACTAGGGACGAACGTGAGCTTGCTAGAGTCTCAGGTTGCATATCCGACTCGGCGTCGAGTCCGCGTCGTCGTCTCGCATCAGCGCGACTCCGAGCGAAAGGGGAGGTCCTCACCCTTTTCCGCGACTAACGTCGGGTGTCCAGCGCAGCCAAGTCATCGTCGGTTAGGACGACGCGGCTGCCACCAGCCATATCGGACCCTTCACCAGCTGAACCAGGGACTTCTTCAGGGAATCTCCTCTGAGGGCCAGGGCCCCCACTCGCCACGGACGCTTCCGATGAACTCACCAGAGGAACTCCGACCGGGATCGGGTACTGTAACCTCCCCGGGGCAAACGCAACTTCAGCCTGGGGGGCGACGATGGACACCTGACCGGCCCCAGGAGCAACGTGATCCACAGGGCGGGGGACGTTCCGAGACTGCCTGACGATCTCGTAGGTCCAGCCCTACACCTCAACCGCCCCTGAAAGGAAAATCCAATTAGTCAAGCACTCACCACGGCCACAGCAACCTGGGAAACTAAGGGGCCAGTACCCTGCGGCAACGGGGGGCATAGCCCCAGCTCCCAGAGCAGCGTCGGAGTCAGAAGGAAATCCACATCGGTGACAGGATACCGCTCGATCTACTTCAACTTCCGGCAGTCCTCAGCCCTGAGGGAGGGCCTCCTATTGGGCCAGGTGCGGCGGGTACCTCTGTGCATCCATCTATCGGAAGCCTCCTCTCAGTCTTTCGACTTGATGAGGTATACGTACCGCTCCGCCCAACCCTTGCGGTTAGAGGCGGGACGGGAGACCCTGATGAGATTCTACTTGGAACGAGACTTGAAGTAGGCGAAATAAACGTCAGTCGGGCAATTTTGGAGAAGGAAGTAGTGCCGGAATAGGTCGATGGTTGGCTCCACCGACACTCGATAGCATAAGTAGATGAATCCACAGAGGATGCTATAAGAATTGGGGGTTATCTCCCCGGGATGTCGTCCATAGTGATGGAGGACTGCCCCGATGAAAGGGTGGATGGGAACATGAAAGCCCGCTTGAAAGGAGGCCACCGGAATCATGATCCCACCAATTGGATAATTCATTATCTCGTCTCCCGTGGACGGAAAGATGATGTCATACTCAAGGGGAATCTGTAAAGCTCCCCGCAAGTCATAGATCACCATGTAGGACATCATCGGTAGGGAACTGGGCCGACTAGTGCCGGCACCCGAAGTGCTCGGCACGCCACCATGGCCATGAGGCACCTCTTCTTCAGAAGAGGTAGAACTGACTCGGGAGGTTCTACGCAAAGGTATGACTACAGGAGACGAAAGACAAGAGAGAAGGAAGAGTCCTCACCGAGCCAAGAGAGGAAGACGCCTATGACGAGCACTACGACCGGTGAGACATGGATGGAAACTGCGAGGAGACCAAACAGTCACCTTTATAACCGCCCATGACAGATTGGAACCACTCTTCGCAAAGCAGGTGAAAGGACACCTGCCGTAGTGTCAGGCGACCGTTCGGAGCCTGCGCTCTCAGAACAGGACAAGATGTGGGTCATCATTAGCCACGTGACCGCTGCCACCGTCGCAAGTGTCTTGGGCACCAAGACAACCTTGAAGCTTCCAACACCAATGATACGGGGAGTCTGACTTCGGACCTTGCGCTCCACAGAGACTCTCTCCTAATCGACTCTCAACCCCCTACGTAGTGCTCGGCGACTGAGAGTAGGGGGGAAGTGAGGAGGGTAAATCTGGTATGGTCCAGATTTGGCCCTATAACAATAGGCCCACTAAAGACCGAGTATAAAAGGCCCTCCGAAAAGGTTGGCGTGCATGCTCGGCCCAATAGATGGAGGTCCAGCCCAGAAAGGCATCAGATTCCATAATATGGAAAGGCTACGGCCCAACGACTCAAGCGCGGTTATCACCGGAGGACTCTCCGACGACCGACCGTTGCCCCCACGACGTCGGTCCTGACCCCATAACGGGTGAGCACGCCCCATAAGCGCCGTTAGACTTGTCTCGGGACCAGCCGTCGCCTGGAAAATCGCCCTCCAATGAGAAATTCCCGCCATGATAGCAGAGAAATGTTACTCTACTATGGACACCCTTCCCTATCAAGGGATGAGACTCTTCGCTCTAGGACAACCCCCTATAAAAGAGAGATCGACAGAAGAGAAGAGGACGATGGTTCATTCCGCTATACGCTGCCTCAGATATTAGAGCTACTAGCCCTGTCACGCAAGGAGATGAAGAGAGCGACTGTTCACACTCCGAGAGGATTCCTCCCCAGTGACCTTACCACCTAGCGGGCACTCCTTGAGTGACCTCTGGGACCGGCGAGCACTCGCTTGGAAGGCCCTCGCTGACTCTCCATCGCTTTCGATGATCTCTCTCTCTCTCCCCCTCTCTTTTGCTCTTCTCTGAACATATTGCTCTATTAGTGACTTAAGCATCAAAGGGTTGTCTCTTGGGGTAACACCCGGGACTCCTTCTGACGCCTCTTTGGTTTCCTGGTGACTTGTAGGCTTCCACGTACCCGAGACGACTTCTCCCAACAAACAAATAGAGAAGGTGGTACGTGGCCTAGGAACCATTTTCTTACCTCTACAGTATGGCATATTGTGCTTCGATCAGACATGCTTTTTTAAAAATCAAATAGATGAAAATATGGTTAGCAGGAAAAATTAATACAGTAGGTGTCAAGCATGGTATTACAGTAGGGCTAATGCATAGGTCAGATCATACATTGTGCTTTAATTTGAGTTTACAATTTAGTTTTTTTGCTAAGTGAGAAACCATCGTACATTTGAATATCACTCTTACCCAGATCACATTTAAAAAAAATATTATAGATGAGACATGCTAATGTATACAAAATAAAATATCATAGATCTTTAAACTACATATAAAAACATTAGCCAAAAGATGACGAGGAGAGAATCATGGACAAGAGTTTGTATTTTTATAGAAATAAGTCACTTGAGCCCAAAAAGTTCATTAATTAAGCACACAATGTGGCAAAAATAAGGCCAAAAGCATCATTCATCATTTTAGCACATGCACGGTCTTCTTCAGACCGCCAAACTATATAAATAGTCCAGATGGGGCCGTAAGGGAATGCTAGTTCAAATTCGATCGTGGCATTAACACGGCCTAGTATCAGACCGCCCGACGTGATGAACGGTCATAGACAGACTGCGTAAAGGGAGTTGGGTTGCCACAAATAAACGGTCTGATCTGAGACCGTCTAAGTGATAAATGGTCTATCAATAGACCGCGTATATACTGTCAGTTTCAAAAAAAAAAAGAAATTGACCCCTCCATCATCTCCCTCACCGTAACCGACGGAGAAGGGAGGAGAACAACCACCCCGCTCCCCGGCCTCCATTTCCCCCAATCTCTCACTCTCTGTTCCTCTTCCTCTTCCTCTCTATCCCATTCCCCGGCCCTCGCATACTCTATATGTGTTTTAAGAAGCAAGCCCTACACCGTCAGATGGCCAGAGAGACCCCCTCATCACCGCCGCTATCGAACCCCGTGGAGGAGGAGATGCGGCCGCCACCGGAGGCGGCCGTGGAGGGACCCCATCGCCTGTGGTCGAGGGAGAGATGGCAATGGTGGTCACCGGAGCGACCGAGGGCACCGGAGCACCGCCGGAGGTGGCGACGGTGGCGGTGGAATGTCCGGCGAGAACCTCCGAGGTAGGCCCCCAAAAACACTACCATTTCCATTTTTAGCCCATGCATGGAGCCCTAGGGGGGTAGAAACGGGGCACACGGCCTTTTAGGGATCGGTTGGAAGGCCCCTAGGGCCATTACCGCTAGCGGGGAGGGTTTGAATGTCGCCAGTAACGGCGAGTAGAATGCGGTCGAATAGTGACCGCCTGGAGCAACTAAATGGTTCTCTAAGAACCGTGGGGGTGTAGGACGGTCAGAACCTAACCGTCTAAGAGGATAGAACGGTGTTTTTATTCAAAATTTTGAAACGCTACATTTTAAAAAAAATGTGTAAAACGACGGTAAAGCTAAGATTCGAACCCGAGACACCCAGATAAACTATAGAACAACTAACCAATTGAGATAGAAATTTATTTGAATTATTTTATTCCATTATATATATATAAATAATGGTTTGCCGTCGCGGTACGCACTGGTACCGACTTGTACCGTCCCGTCCCAAGCCGTGACCAGGACAGTCAGGATGGTCGGGATGACAAACCCTGCTACTGAGCCAGTGATAGGAGGCTCACCCCCGGCTTTTCAAGTGCGGCGGTTCTTCCTTGAGGTTTACGGGTGCAACACGGAGTTTCGTAGTTGTCAACTTGCCGGGCCGAGTGTTCACTCAGCATTGAGTATGTTCTCTTCCCCTGTAGACTGTACTTTATTTAGACTAGACTCTATAGTTAGATTATTTATTTTTGTTAATTATGAAATTGTACTTGCTTTATTTCTTATTTGTATGTACTCCGCGTACACCTTTTAGCCCTTTCGAGCCCTCTGGCTCATGGGCAGAGGGCTAAGATTCGAATGGTATCAGGTTATTCCCGGTATCTGAATCTTAGGTCGTTACACTGATGATCCCTCATCTGAATATGACATTGTCAGAAGTAATTCCTTTTACAACAATGAAGTTTGCCTTAATGGTCTTTTGTTAGGGAGGAGAACTAAGAGTGACTAGGAGGTTTATCTATCACGCCCCGAGCCTTTATTTACAGCAGAAGACTCGCTCAGGAAGATACGAACAGTCGGCATGGTAAGCCTCTCGCAAGCAAGCATGATCAGAGCATGAAACGATCACACATAAGATGCAATTGCACAAGTATTTGCTCAAATTTATCTTCTATTTCATTGATAATCAAAATATTCAATTACAACCACTAATTCATCCTTTAACAAATTACTGGACTCAATAAATTAGAAAATTACATGGACTCAATCTAGACAATAAGACTCCTATGTCTTCACTCTTATTTTGATCCGACTCTCATTCGCGCCGCCCACCACCCTTGAACGGCCACCAAGTTGGCTGCCTTTTGTTAATGACGGGCAAACCCCATCCTTTCTTCCCTTGTTCTCTATCTGGCTACATTTTTGTTTGTTTAACTGCATTCATGCATTATAGATTTTCCTAGATCCTACTTTAAAGAGGTTTTCCCAATCCAAAACATAGGGAAGGCAGATGGTCAAAAGTCTCGGCCATCCCCCTTCCAGCCCCCATTCCCAGTACGATCACCCCCATTTGCATGTTCTTCTATTTGCTTTGAGCATATACTACACTATCACAGTCTAATGGGTTCGCTTTCTTTGTTTGCTGGTTAACTTGCAGGAACTTTATCATTGACTCATAGCGCTCCCCGTTCTTGGCCGACCGAGAGTGAGGACAGAAGAACCAACCATCTCCCCGTTTGTAAGGCATCCACGATCATCCTACTCCTGTAAGGCCCAGGTATAAGTCTCTGGCAATCACAGCTATTTCTATTTTCCTACACTGTGCACTATAGGCTACAGCAGCAGTAGTTGGGAGGAAGGCCACGCATCCGTGCATACACGCCCTCAGCCCAATGCCCTCCCCGGTGCCTACAACCCTCTGGCAATCACGGTGGGACACTAACTACTCACTGTGAGTCCTTAGATTGAAGTCTATTACATTTATTTTTTTGTAAATAGCCTTTTCCTATTTTTTTTATTTGATTTTTGGTTGCTCACTGCACCTATTCTGCACTTGGGTCACCTGCGTGGCCAAAACAGGTGGTGGCCAGGTTTTTGGCCGCCCAGAACCAGGGTGGCCAGAAAGCTGGCCGCCCACCATTCCTAGAAGGCCAAAGAGTTGGCCGCCTAGTCCCCAAGGAGGCCAGGTACCTGGCCACCCAAGTTCCACAAGCGACCATCGAGTTGGCCGTCTTCTATTTGTGTTTAGTCCATTCTGCATAGTTTAGCTTCTATTTTGCATATTCTTGGTTCTGCATGTTCTAACATTGTAGGTTTGAGTTCGGGGTGGGCTTAGGAAGAGCCGGCATTACGGTGAGTCGGCCGCCAAATACGGCCCGTTTCGATTCGCTATTGTGCTTGCTAGTAGGTCCTAGCTTGTGTCACATCATTATCCCTATTGAAAAAATAGAATGATAGTGTTTTTGCGAGCACATGATTATAATAGTTGGAAAGTCATTAGTAAAGGTCCTCATAAATTGCCTGATGATGAGGATAGTTGGACTGAAGAGCATATTAAAAATTCAGGTGAAAATTTTACGGTTATGAATATTGTTCAATGTGCTGTTCATCCGAATGAATATTCACGTTTATCTATGTGTTCCTCTATGTAGGAAATGTGGGAGAAGCTCCGACTCATATACAAAGGAATGTCAGAAGTAAAGGAGACAAAAGTAAATCTGTTGGTCTGAGAATACGAGCTCTTCATGATGAAGCCGCATGAGACCATCTCAGACATGTTTGTTAGGCTTATAGAGATCTCCAATGGGTTGAAGGCACTGGGAAAAGAATATACAAATCATGAGCCAGTGAGGAAGGTGTTGCGATCCTTGTCACCACAATTGCATACAAAAGTGACCGTGATAGAAGACTCTAAAGATCTCACTACACTCAAGCTGGATGAGTTGATTGTGTCCTTGATGACCTATGAAATCAACATTGAGAGAATAGAGGAAGAGAAGTGCAAAAAGAAATCAGTGGCATTTAAGGCCTACTCAAAATCTTCTAAAGAGAGCGATGAAGGGTCAAGTCTAAATAGCAGTGAGGAAGAACTTGTGGATGTCATCACTAGCAAAGCTAGAAAGCTCTTCAGAAAGGCTAGACAAGATGGCACTTCTTTTGGAAAAATTCTGAAGAAAGTTTTGAGGGAGAAAAGGGAGATTAGATGCTATGAGTGTGAAAAATTCGGCCACATGAGAAGTGAATGTCCAAGTCTTTAGAAGAAACTGAAGAAAGAAAAAGTGAAGAAGCCCAAGGCCATGAAGGTGACATAGAGTGATGACGATGAGAGCGAGTCCAAATCCGAGAAGGATGATGAGTTGGACGAGGCGGTCCAGAATTTCATTATTGAAATTCTTTTCAAGATTCTAATCTTATTTTCATATTTCTCATAGCATATTGTATATCCGAACCTCATATATTTTGATACACTGTGTGTGTGTGCATCTGCACGTTGCAGCGCGTATGGGGCTGTGATTTTCACAGTGTGTGTGCATGTTTTTCACTCGATAGTGAAAGAAATCCTCACTTTGTGAGGGGTGGACATAGGGGGGCACATTGGTGAACCGAAACCGAACCACCTAAAAAATCGTTGTGTTCATCGTGGTTTGATTATTACGATTTATTAGTGTGGGCCATCTGTCGAGTGGAGTGAACAAGATTTTTAGGCAGTTGTCTAATCTGGCCTAATCTCATTGCTCGTGTGTGTACATCCGTTGGTGAGACGAGTTTAAGATATTCTTGCGCATTTGTCACTTTCTGTTAATTTTCAAACGAGTAAAAAATTTTAAGTCCAATCAATTCACCTCTCCCCTCTTGATTGTCATCTACTGGGCACAACAAGTCCTTCTCGTTCTTGGTGAGAGTTCATCTCGTTCCTCTTCTGTCATCTTTTTCTACCTTCAAGGCACCCTACCTTCCATGGATCTAAGGAACCTTTGGCCTTCTCTCTGTAAGTACTCTCTGTTCACTCTGTTTTAATGTTATGTTCTTGTAATCAAGTCTTTGTGATCGTGTCTTTGTAACCGAGTCTTTGATTTTTGTAATCTTTCCTTGTAACCTTGTCGTGTAAATGAATTCTTATTGTAAACCTGTAAATATGTGTGAGCAAACTCTTCATTACAAGTTAGGAGCTTTGTTCTAGTACCTTACTTCTATCACTATATAAGATTCAATTTCTTCTCATGAAGCATTATGGCCCAATAGGAATAAACCTGTAGAACCAAAACTATCAACGCCTATGCCTTGTCTTGTTAAGGAGACTATTCTGACTGATTATAACTTGTCCTATTGATACAATATTCATTATCTTTTTATATCTAAGCCTACTTAGAAAAGATCACCCTAATGTTATCTTTCATAGTAATAGTCCTGGCGGTCGACCAAAATCTGGGCAGTGTCCAGATTTCGACCCGTTAGCTCCTTAACCCTTGTAGCTCCATTCCTTAATTCCTTTAGCAACCCGTTCATGTCCGTTGCATCAACCTTGACAAAATCTTGAGTGTGTTAGCTGTGTCTTGACCTTATGTTCTCTTTGTGCATTGAGCTTTGCTATTTGAGTTGCCGACTCATCTAAGTGTTGACTCTTCTTGAAACCATGACTGATCTTCTGATAGCTTTCTAGCCTATTGCTTCGTGAATGGATTTCCAATCTTGGAGTGTGATTCATGCTTGGGCGCGATCATTTGGATTTCACTGTGCTATCTCCAGTCTATTCCTTCTCCACTCATTTACTTACCTGTCATGAACAAAGCATCACGTATGTCAGTCATATGAGAGTGGAAAACAACAATGACATATAGTGTTAGCCAGTATCAAAATCATGATATACAAATGACCAATGACCACAGGGGCACAACATGGGAGTCTGTGCCGAGAATACGGTGAAAATCAAGATAAATCCACTCAAATGTCTGCTGAGTGCACGGCAATTTTATTGTTCCAAGGAACGGGAAAAGCTCAATTAAGTCCTGGTCAGAGTGGTCGAAAATCGATAAGTTTATTGGCCCGACGCTAGATCGAGCTATGACCACACTGCTGTGGGCCCCCCGTGGTCGAAGCTAGACCTACACGGGCGTCATTGATGTTTCTGGTGCCAAAGGGCAATGGGAGGCTATTCTGGAATCAGATCCCAGAACCAATGTGCGTTCGAAGGGAGCAAATTATAGGCCAAGGACGCGGGTCAGACAATGACCATGGTCGGGTGAACCCGAGGTCTGAGCGCGACCCACAAGGGCCCTATTGATATCCCTAAATGTAGGGTCTGGGGATGATGAGATCCATCTCATTCCATTTGGATTTTTGTTGGTCATTCGTAGACCACCTCATGCTCGGACGAAGGTCCGTAATAAGAAAGGCCTTAAGGCCATCAAAAAATAATAAATAATAATAAACCTTCATGATAGGTCTATTTAGGTTAGCCCATTTTGTGTGTCCATTGTCCAGTTCCTGTGTCATAGGTCTGTTCTCTCCTTGGTCTTTGCATTACGGGGTCAGCCCCCTCTTGTTCTCAAGCCCATTAAGCCCTTACTTCCCAACCTATATTTCCCTTGATATTTCTGTATTAAGTCTCTATTTGCCCTCATGGAGCATTGTCATCCCATGTATCCTTCTTCTTTCCAATTTTCTTCCTATTCCAGCGTGGAATCTTCTTCCCACGCGGGCCCATCTTCCCGTGGCCCCCCAGACCCTTCCCAGGGACAAGCCAATCTTATGGCCCATGTTTCCACCCTTGTTCGCCAAATGGATCCGGCCCAAGCCCATCATCTTATTATAAATCATCTTAATGGGCCTTCCCTCCATAATGGGCCTTCTTATCTTCATGGGCCTCCTCCTTCTCCTTCTTATACTGCTGGCTCGATTTCTAATGACCAACCTCCTCATAATGGGCCTCATCCTTCTGCTGCTTATGCTGCCGGCCCAATGGGTCCTCACGCTTATGTTTCTTCCAAGCCCACATATCCTTCTCCTCCCGAAATGGGCCTGTCTTCTCTTCAGCCCGGAGCTCCTTATCCGACCCATTATCATCCTGGTCCAAATTCGTAATCTTTTCCTCAAGTTGACCTATATTTTTCTCGATCTCTCCCTACGTAAGAGATGATTGCTCAAACCCAATGTCAGCTTGATGAACTTCAACACCGGATTGATCCCAAATCCTCCTTAAGTGTTACGTTCACATTTCAACATCTTTGGCTACCCCCATCTTCACAAATTCCCACATATCGCCACTATGGTGGAGTCAGTGATCCCTTTGTGCACTTGAAAGAGTTTGTTTATGAGTCAGCCCAGTTTCGACATGACCAACGCTTGATGGCTAACTTGTTCAGTCTATCTTTAGAAGGCCCGGCTCGGGATTGATTCTTTTCTCCTCCGCAAGAGTAAATTGTGAACTTTCAGATGGTTCAGGAGAAATTTCTTCAACATTTTCTTGAAAACTAGAGAACAAATCTCCCTTGCTCCAGACTGGAGGGAACCCCAGGTGACACCAAGTCACCTGAAAACCCGGAGAACAAATCTTCCTTCTCCTGAGACCACAGGAGGAACCCGACCTCAAGACCAGAGGATCAGAAGGACAAAGAAACAGATAAAATGAAAGACCAAAAAGTGGGGAAACACACAGCAACAGAAAGCTGTAAACAGTAAGCACAAATGTGGCTCTCAAGGAGCTGAATGGCCTAGATTTGATCCACGGTCTAGTTGACACAGATCTTCAGTCTTGTTCTTCCTCTCTTCGATCTCTCTCTTTCTATCTTTCTCTTTTTCTTCTTCTTCTCTTCGCCTTTCTGCTGCTCTCTTCTTCTCTACTCTTTGTCTAAAATCATTCTCCTCTTTTCTCTACTTTCTTTTCTCTCACACACCTCTCGTGCTCTCTACCACTCTCTCTAATCTTTCTTCTTCTTCTTCTTCTTTTATCTCTCTGCTCCTTTCTAGACTCTTCTTCAAAAACTACTCGATCAACCTATTCTAGGTTGCTTCTTCCTTCCCCCATTTCTCTCTCTTTCTCAGATGTGGAGTTTTTCTTCAGCAGGGACGCAGGACAATCGGCTCAATTCTTTTCTTCAGTCCTCCTCTTCTTTTTTAGTACAAGCTCCATCAGTATATATATGAGCTTGCTGAGAGAATGGAGTGTGGAGACCACGCTTCCTGCCCTGAGAATCTACCAGAACCGATCAGGCCTCTATGCCACGTGTCAAGGACCTGGACTCTCGGATCATGTGCCCTAATTTCTTTTCAGATCGACGTTCCAAGAAATAATGAAATCCCTGTCATTTTAACCAACACTCAGTTAGCATAGAATAAACATGAGGTTCGTATGCAGAGAAGAAAAACATGCACGGAGTTATGACATGGAATGTGCACAACGTGCACAGACTTAGAAGGCGTGCACAGACGTGCACGAACTTGTTTACAAGAATATGCAAGGACTTGAAGATGTGCTCGGACTTGAAGCAATGGGCACGGACTTAGTTGGACATCTGAAAAATATGCATGGGGTTTGACATGCACAGACTTTGTGAAGATGTGCAAGTACTTAGTGAAGACGTGCAAGGACTTGGTTTCAATAAGAAACATGCATGGACTTAATGGTACTCGCAAGCATGTAGTGACTTGGTAAACAAGACAAAACATGCATGGACACAAGTTGTGCTCGCAAGCATGTAGTGACTTGGTAAGTAAGCCCAAAACATGCATGGACACAAGTTATGCTCACAAACATGTATTGGCTTGGTAAGCAAGCCAAAACATGCACGAACACATGCTTTAAAATAAAACATGCATGGACATTGGTTGAACTAAGTGCATGGGCTTTGTGAAGTAGAGTCAAAACGTGCATGGATGCATGTTTCAAATAAACATGTACGAACTCATGTTTCAGAGAGACATGCACGGACACATGTTTTAAAGTGAAACAAGCACGGACTTTATGCTTGAACAGAAACATGCATGGATGCAATGCAAACATGCCCAGACTAGAAAATAGAAAGAGCATGGACTCTAAAAGGATACACAGACTTTAACAAGAGTGTGCACGGCCTTAACAAGAGTGTGCACGGACTTGGAAGAGCAACGTGCACAGACCTGTTTAAGACATCCACGGACTTGGAAGAGTGTGCACGGACTTTAATCATGCGAGTCGGAGGAATGTGAACGGACTTAGAATATGTAAGCCGGTGGAATGTGCATGGACTTTATGTGTGTGCACGGACTTGCTGAAGTGTAGCTCGGACTCGACATAGCTAAGATAGATGTGCTCTAACCTTGCTACAGTGTATGCTCTGACTTGGATTGAGACTAAGACTATATATGCATGGACTTGCCACAGTGTATGCTCTGACTCGGACTGAGCCTAAGACTGTATATGCATGGACTTGCTACAGGAGATGCACGGACCATGCACGGACTTCGCCTAGAAGGCGTGTAACATGCTCGGACTTGCATCGAGTATATGCACTGACTCTAAGTGTATGCTAAGACAAGCACGGACTTGTCAGGCGACGCACAGACCCAAACGTGCATGAACTTGGACAATGTGCACGGGCTTTGAAGAAACTACGTGCACTGACTTAATATGCATGGACTTAGTGTATGCATGGACACAAAGAGTGCATAAGAGAAAAGATGCATGGACACAAAGAGTGCATAAAACAAAAGATGCACAAGGATGATATGCACACTGATGAACAATGCATTGAATTTTAATGCAAATGACTCTGAAGTTAAGCACAGTAATTAAAAGTAATTAGATGGCAGATCAAACAAGATGTTGACAAATAGTGTATGACATCATCAAAACAGTAGGGATGCAACAAGTTTTTGACCCGGAGATGAGGCTGCTTACCTACTAGCGCGGCTGTGGTTACCGTTCATGACCGGAGCACCTCACGCATACGAGCTGATGGTCGTCAGGCAGGAGCTCCGAGACTACCCTCCCTTACTGGTACGTATATATAAATATGACACATTCTATTCTTATTTCCTGCTATATGTGATGACATGATAAATTATATGTAGGTTGTATGGAGACCATATGAGGGGATGCTCGATGAGCGCCAGCCGTGGGTCGTAGCGGGCCGGCCTCACTTTGGGCATGACATTTGGGTTTATTGACTAAATAAGATTGAGCCACTATGGCTTTGGCTGGTGATGAGGACACTCGGCCTGCACTAGGAGTGGGTCGAGGCAAACGAGCCTCGGGGAGTCGGGTGGAACTCCCGAGGGTAGACAAGACCGATGGACTGGCGGCTGTAATTTCCAGAGCAGTTCACCGACTGGTAGAGAGGTGGGACCCTAGTTGTCTCCCATGCTCCAGGCAGCTCGGCCTACCATCAGTGATACTGGGAGACGTACCCAGGCAGGCCTCAGATGAGGCCGAGAGGGGTATGGATGAATGCTTTCTAAATTTAATTTATACGCTTCTGGGATATGCAACTAATGACTGGCCTATGTAGGATGCGCAGGATGCAGTAGCAGCTAATCTTTATGCCCGTCTCCATAGCCTGGAGGCCGAGCTGGCGACCATGCGTGCAGATCTGGAGACTTTGGTGAGTTTGCACTATCTATATGTCGTTAATTATCCCTTGAAATTTGGTGTTTAGCCACTATTCCTTATCAGCCATTTGAATTTTGCTTTCATCTTTCTCATTTCAATTTGAAGTTACTTGTGTTGTATTCCTTCTGAGATTTTAGAAGGGAGATATACTTTCTGAGTTTTTCCCTCTGTGTTGTCAGAGGAAGGGAGAATTATCTCCGGGGTTCCTTCTAAGAAATCAGAAGAAGGGAGAATTGTGCCTCCAGGTACTGCATTGCGTAGTGGTTTTGATCTCTGTTGGGAACAAGATTGAAGTTCAAGGGATCTGTCTCCCTTGGGTGTCAAGCTATGGTTTCAGCCGTTGTTTGCAGACTGAGTCTACGTGTGATTTGCCTTGAGCAAGGAAGCCTCACTCTAGCAGAGTGAGGGGGGGATGTAGATTGTGGATCGCAATCAAACAACCTAAAAAGTCCTCTTGTCCATTGTGTGGTTTGCTTAGCTTGTTATTCTGCTTGTTTTGCTTCGACTAATCGGTATATCAAAAGATGCAGCTGGAAAGATAGGTTAGGCCTATCTAGAATGCTGCCCTTTACGTGAGGAGATCCTTGGATCAAATCTCTACCTTGTATCGATGTTAGTCGTTACTTGCATGCTCGGGTGTTGAGTGGGTGTTCCCTTTGTTGATATTCTTGTGTGCACATTCTAAGTTTTTCTATATCATCTGCACATAAGTTTGTTGATCCTTTATCTGATCTGATGCTTGTGTTTGAATTGAATCTACTTTTAGTGCAAACTGATAGTTTAGCACTTGGATTTTAATTCGGTTGTGTTTAGGGATAGATCTATTCATCCCCACTTCTAGATATATCACTCTAATTCTATCAATTGGTATCAGAGCTGGTTTCCCACAATGTGGTCCAACGATCAGGGAAGACCTGGAGCTAGCAATGCTCGCAGCTTCATAGTTGAAGGGCCTTCCATTAATAGACCTTTATTTTTCGATGGTGCTAACTATTTGTACTAGAAGAATAGGATGGAGGTGTTCTTGCGAGCTCAGAGTCATGAGCTATGGAGAGTTGTCACCAGTGGTCCATTTGAACTACTTGGGTAGAACAAGGTGCACGGACTTTGTTTTGAACAAAGTGTATGGACTTAGTTAGAACAAAGTGCACGGACTTGGGTAGAACAAGGTGCACGGACTGTGTTTTGAACAAAACGGACTTAACATGAAGGCGTGCAACATGCACGAGCTTTATATGAGAGATGCAAAATGAAATGCGCACAGACTTGGCTTGTATGCGTGCAACAAGCATGGACTTTACCAAAGAATGCAAGGACTTGTGTCATCAACAACTAAGCTAAAACATGCATGGACTCATGAGACACAGAGATAGAGTGTGCACGAGTAATGAAACACACAAGGCACCAATTTTTAATTAAACACAGAAATCATGAAACTTGTAGACAACTCAAGTCACTGTGATTAACTTAGAGTGTATGACATCATCAAAATCATAGGGATGCAACAGTCTCCCCCTTTTTGATGCTGAAAACACTATAAGTTAATCAAAGTTAATCACAATTAATCATAGGCAACTCAAGTCTCCCCCTTTGACATCAGCAACAAAGAAGGGGAAGCAGATATGCAGAAGATAAAAATATGTATGCAATGAGACATGACTGTGTATAAGAGGAAAAATGCAAAGTGAGGTTGGATAAATTTCTCTGCACACTTTGAATATTCACATGAGATTATCAAAAAGAATAAGGAACTATCAGCAAACTAAGCATCCAACAGTAGGATTAGAAACAATTAACATCAGCCAAGCTTTTCCACTGAAGCACTATTTATCAGACAAGACTCAGCGACTTGACGAAGAGCCTCTGTGACCTCCTCGGTCCCTGGGTGGCACAGAGCCCCTTGGTCTGGCACTTGGATAGCCTTGTGTGCTAGCACTGGTAAAAATTGAAGACTGAAGACTTTGAATTTAATTCGACAGCTCTTCAAACTAGTAGTGGACTGTGCTTCGCACATTAGCCACCTGGGAGGTAAGATCTTCATGCTTGGATTGCAAATTCCGGAGTCTGTCAACCACAGTAGTGACTTTAGTCTGAATAGAATCGATATGCTTGAAAAACAACCGGCAGCAGTCTCCAGAGTTTCTTCTTCCTCCACCTCAGGAGCAGCCCCAAGCCCTTCAAAGGCCTACTCTTGGTGGGAGGACTTGCAGGTGTCTTGTAGGGTGAGGAGGAAGTCCCAGCTGTCCCAGCCGATCCCTGATGGAGCGCTCGGAGGCAACACCTTTGCAGAGTGGAGGGCCCACGTGATCAACGCCGTGGGCTGCGTAGGTCCGCTGGAGTATCTTTCTGGCCTTGATATGGCGACGACTCTTATCGCCATTTTTGAAATTGTGAAGGCGGTCGCACATGTCCTCCGAGTGAAGCCGGAGCAGATAGTCTTAAAACCCATAAAACCAATAGAGGCTACAGGTAATTATCTCCTTTGTTGGCTTTCAATGTGCATATGTGTCTTCATATTTTGGAACATGTACTTTACACATTCCTTTGATAACTGCAGGTGGAGCTGCTAGGGTAGCTGGCATCGGGCCATTGGAAGGTCCTCCCGACACTGAGATTGGGAGGGGTACTGCTGCCTCAAAGGGGCCCCGCACTGAGGGTCCTGGAGAGGGGGACGTGAGGTCTTCGTCCGCCCTCGGCTTGAGAAGGAATCCCCCGCAATTGAGGTTGTCTCCAGTAAGTGACACACCCAGTTACTTGCCGCCTTTAAGCATATATGCAGTGTCATAAACACATTTTTGCTTTGCTGCAGCTCCCCCGGAAGCTAGGGCCGATGCAAGCTTCTCTCCTCCTCAAGCGAACGCTTCTGCCGGAGGAGATATGCCTCTAGACGAGTCCGCGCCGAATATTAATTTCAGTTTTGAAGAGCTGATCTCTCCCACAGATAATTACACGCCGGTGATGGCTAACTCTCCCTCGCCTATCACCATAGGAGCCATTGGTGGTCAGTCCTCACGTAACATACCCAACCTTGTCTCTTCATTGATACATGAAGAACTGGGGATCACTAATTCTTTAGTGTTGCATCTTGGCTATGCAGGAGTTCCTGATGTTGTTCCTCCTGGCTCGACAGTGGGAGATATAAGCAGGTGCCGGGGATCTCAGATCAAAAAATTTTATTTCTACTAAAGAAAATTACAAAAGGGTGCGAGGCATACCCCGGCCAGGCTCTATGCCATCCTGATGCTACAGCATGAGCATTTGTCTAAGACAACATTCCCTTTACATGCTCGGGGAAGGGATGCTACTGACATGAAAATAGTATTAGAAGACACAGTGCAAGCATGAGAAGCTAATGAGTCTGCCACCTTATTCGCTTCCTTGTATACATGAATGAATTTTGGTTTCCTTGCAGTGAGAAGACACAGAGCTTCACTCCACCAACAGATGGAATGCCAGGATGGGCAGGAGATGTTCTAAAAGGACTGGACAAGCACCACCGAATCAGACTGGACGCAAGAGAGGGTGATGCCATGAGCCTCAGCCAGCCGTAGACCATCGCACAATGCCCTTGCTTCCACGATTAAACTGTTCCCCATGACATAGTAATGAGCAAAAGCCGCAACTGTATTGCCAATTGAATCTCTTATACATTCGCCGCCACCACAAGGCCCCGAATTACCTTTGCATGCACCATCGACATTAAGGCAAAAGCTAGTAATTGGAGGTATCCAACGAACCAGTTTCAGAATTTTTTGACAGAGTCTCGGTTGATAACCAAAATGTGCAAAAATTGTAGCCTGGTCCCTTGGCATCTCCTTCCTGAATCAGACCTTGCTTAGAGCCCAACCGACTTTGTGTGAGATGGAGATTATAATATGTCTACTGGGAATAGTAGCACCGTCGAACCTTCTTGAGCACCTTGCTCTCCATATCTCCCATTTCATAAGGAGGCATGTATACAAAGAGACAAAGCCAGTAGGTGAGGTGATATCAGAATGTTGAAGAAGGCTCGCAAGGTGTGTAGTGATCTGATCATGCATAATGGCCCCAGGGCTTATCACCGAAGCAAACCATTTCCAGAGAGTAGCAGCCAGATCGCCATTGATGAAAAGGTGGTTGAGATCCTCCACCATGGGGTGACGACAGCAAGAACATTTGGATGCCTGAAAGGTTGGATCATAGATCCCAATCTAGACATTCACCATATTGAATGGCCAAGAATTCCAAGGGTTAAGCTCATGAAACTTACTTCGAAGATTGATAGAGATTTATTGGAACATATGTCATGGGGACTGACTAAAAAGTCCACAGTGAATAGGAAGCAAAGCAAGACTTCGCAGTCCAAGGCCATCCTTGACATGACTGCTATCACAACAAAAACATGAAAAATGTGTTCAATCTCGGGGTTAGCGGTCAATAATTGGGCCACTAGAGCGAGACTGACGGTCTAGTTATAGACTGTGTAAGGTTGAGTGTTACCAGGCTTTCAATTGGACAAAAGAAGGTCCTCAATTCAGCCTGAGACAGAATGGGTCCAAACTAGAGTTCAGCCCATGAAGCCAAAGTCAATGGAGAGGACTTGGTCAGGTTAGAATTAACTGGGTTCAAGAATAATATGACTAACCCAAGCCCATTTCTAACCAGGCCAAGGAAAGACTAATGGTCTAACCCTGGGCCGCTAATGGTCTCTTAGCAGTCTCAAGGTGGGCCGCTAGGGGTTTAGAACAGCCCGGGCATTGGACTGGCCCAAAACACGAATCAAAACAAGTCTGTGGGTTCTGGTCTTTGGGGTACAACCCACCCGACATCTTGGAGGGAATCCCAAGCTCATGGGGACTTACGAAGGTCTCATAATAGTGGTCCTAGTCCAACGGAAGGAATATCTGGTGGAGAGTCCCAACCATTACAAGATTGAGGTTATATAAAACATAAAAAATGAAAATGATGCGGTCAGTCAATCCCACCGGAGTGGCATGACTGTCAAACAAGGATATTAGAATCATAATATAACAATTTATGAATAGCATGATTCAAGATTACAAGGTTAATAACCAAGTTTTACTAATTCCACTTGTTTGGTCAATTGGGATAGTTAAAGGAAAACTTTCTTGTAGATAGTGGAATTAAGTGTATATAATTATGATACCAAATTAATACTACGTTCTGCATCATTACTGATCAAAAGAACATGCATTTGGAAGCTGAGAATTTGGAGTTGGTAGACCTTGGTGGTTTGGAAGCCAAGAATTTGAAATTTGGTTTTGAATTGATTGGCCTCTGTAGCCAAGGCTTTTTGAGGGTTTAGGAATTCTGGGTTTAAAGTTTTGTAAGTTTGAGTGATGTATTTGCCAGGGTGGGACAATGGGAGTTTTGTAGTAAGCATTGGGTATGGCAAAAAATGGAGGTCTGAATTTGAACCTCTGAAATAATTGGCCTTTGTGGCGACATTGGCCAAAAGTTCGAGGTGGCTTGATTTTTGTGGTATAAAGCCACGAGTTTGGATTGATTGACCTTTGTGGTTCAACGGCGAAAGGTCTGGAGTTCGGTTGACCTTCATAGTTTGAAGCCAAGAATTTACATTTGATCGACCTTTCTGGTTTAATGGCCAAAGGTTTGGAGTTTGGCTGACCTTTGTGGTTCGAAAGCCAGAGATTTGGATTGTTCGATGACCTTGATGGTTTGTTAGCTAAGGAATTTGGATTTTTGAATTGGTTGACTTTGATGGTTTGGAATCCTAAAGCTTGGAATTTTGAATTGGCCGACCTTAATGATTTGATAGTTAGAAATTTGAAATTTGTATTGGCTGACCTTGATGGTTTGTTAGCCAAGGGTTTGGAATTTGTGTTGGTTGACCTTAATGGTTTGAAAGCCAAGGGTTTGGCCGACCTTCGTGGTTTGAAGGCCAACAGTTTGGATTTGACTGACCTTTGTGGTTTATACCATCAGTTTTCTGAGATTCTGGACATAAACGATCTAGAATTTGACCGCTAAGACCCATTAATGGTCCAATACTCGACCGCTTGTCTCCAAGAGTTCAGCCCATATTCGGGATTTCGTTCCAACATAAACGGCCCATTACTAGACCGCTTGACTTGCTAAACGGTCCAAGATTAGACCGCGTGAAGTTCATAAACGGCCCAGTAATCGACCGTTTGTTTCCTGAGTTCCACTAACCCGAGGTTTGACCCAAGGGTTGAGATTTCTATGTTCCTAGATGGATCGAATATAAAAATAAATTACAATAAGAACTTTTGTAAAAAAATTACAGACAGAAATTGCCCAAAAGAATCCAAAATTTCAAAAACATGCAGAAAGCTCAGAAAATTATAACCAAGATAATGCATTACAATCAATTCCACATTTGCATGGGAATCAAATACACAGACTTTAAATAGAAGTTTCAGTAAAATTCATGCATATGATAGTTAATTATGAGATAATGATGTCAAAGACTGCAAAATGGATATATATGAATTATTGAAATAACTGAATCAACTTATATCAGGAAACCTATGCATTGTAATCCCATATTCAGAAGCTCCATTTTATTTGAAAAACTTGATTCTTCAATTTCTCCACTACCATCAAGTGTTGACACATAAAAAATTTAGTTTCCTTCTCCTCAATTATTCATATCATCACAGTTTAGGATTCATTGATCCCAAAATACCACCAGTGGAAGCTGTCAATTAGCTACTCACTTTCAATGGGGAACTTTCTATAATCATCACAAATGTCTGAATTTCTGCGGGGAACTATTTGAAACATCTTTTATATCAAAAAGACAAACAACATATTCTTAGGTTCTTTCATCATCTTTTTAGGTGACATTTGACCATATTTCTTAACCAAAAACTTCAGTTCCCATTTTGTGTCATTATTGCAATAATACAACATTTAAAAAATATTATAATAATTTGATAAGTAACAATAATACCTGTAAACTGTGACTGGCTTCATTTGGCCAATACGATGACAACGGTCTTCAGCTTGTGGGGGCCGCCTACATCTCATAGCGAGGTTCCTCCACCATTTGATGTAGTCCAGAGCTGCTTCATCATGTCTTTGCCTTGTTGAGTATAGTTCGGCCACAGTGACCTCCCTTTTAGTGACATGAAACCTCTCTCTGAACTTCCTCTGCATGTTTGGCCAATCGACTATTGAGCCAGCCGATAGGCTGGAGTACCATTCGAACACGAGCCTTGTCAGTGAGGACCTGAAAAACTTTAGGAGGTATGACTCATCCGTTGCCAAGTCACCTATTACTATTATGTAGTGTGCAATATGTTCCTTAGGGGACCCCTATCCATTGAATTTGTCAAATTTTGGCGGCTTGCTGATCCCTAGAGGGAGCCGCTTAACAACATGGTGGTGCGAATATGGAACCCGATACACATCAAATGTGGCATAATCACCTTTTCCGCGTTCTACAAGCTTCATCTCTATCATCTTTTCTATCATTAGCTTGTTCATGGCGGTCGGGTCAACCGACTCAGGGTTAAAGTGTGTTGGTTGTGGGTACGACGGGGCCATTGCTGGTGGGACCGGACGCAGCAGTGGCGTCTGATGGTATTGTGGCAGCACAGGTGGTGGCAATGACTGGGGTGGGTGTTGCTAAATAGCAGCTAGACTGTGCTGCGCTGACTGGAAGGGAGTACAGGGGACTGGCATGCTAGGCAGGTTAGCACTTTCCTGTGATGGCTCTGCCAGCATTTCTGGCTGCAAGAATGGCGAGGCCTACTCTGTCTTTTCATTCAATTATTTCTTTAGGAGTTCTATCTCTAGTCAATACTACTGCAACAACATCATTACAGACAGATCCATGATAGACTCGCTAGTTGGAGCTTTAGGAGTCTTGCTAGAGATTGCTTTGGCCGAGCTGGCTAGCTCAGACTCATCCCGCTCTGTAGTCACTACATTAGTGGTGATGGTGATCATTTCCTCATTGATAATCTCTTTTCCTTTGACTTGCAGAATCTTGCTAGTCATATTGTTTCTCCCTGTAGTCAAACTGGGTCTCTCGGCCACCTTGACAAGCTCCTCTGGCTCAATCGGGAGAGCCCCGTACTGAGTTGCCATTCCTGCCATATTGCAGGAATACACGTACAACTTCTTCCCTTATCTTCTGACTTCTCTTCCAGGCCGGTGTCAGAATGCTAGCATCTTTAAAACGGAAACTCGAATTGCGTCGCTGGATCGCAGAGGCTCCTCGAGATGCTCTTCTTCCTCATCCCCTAGATTGCCTTTGCCTGTAAGTGGCGATCGGTCTTCTTCTTCTCCCTTGATGGTCATAGCATTTGATAACCGTTGCTGGCCAAGCAAGGAGTTTCCCAGACCCCAAAAATAGTTGTAGGCTATTCCGGTCATATCTTCATGTTCATGTCATCTCGTGAGAATGGGGAGTAGCTTGTACGCCAGTCGGGATGTTATGGCAGAGTGATTGAACTTCTTTTTCATTACAGGGGTGTCGGCCTGTCGGGCACAGGCCTTGAAAGCTGTACGGCCTAGAGGGTCCAAAATCGTGTCATCTTCTTTGGGAGCAAACCCTCTCTTCTTTTTCTTTTCTACCTTGATAGGCTGGAAATTACTATTGCTGGGCACAGTTGGCGGGATAGGCTCGGTCTTCTTTAGGACCCAGACCGATTTCAATCTCCTGGGCCGCGGGGCTAGCTCTCCTCGGCCTTGGGGGTTAGTTTCTTCCTTTTCAACTCTCCTTCTAGTCAAGACTTGGAAGGAGTTGTAGGTTGGGACTATCGAAACTACACAATCTTGTATCACATGGGCATTGTGTCCATTCAGAAAGAGTCGGATGCCACCGATCATTATGGACTTCCCTAAAGTTGAGAGATGTCCAAAAATGAGGACAGACGCCTTCCTCTGGGAGCTCCTTCTTTGGCTGCTCTTGGACTGGTTGGCACAGGTTGGGTGGGCAACACAAGCCACATGATGTACCAGGTAGCTCACCATTTGAGCTTGACGTCTCAGCGAGGCCTGGCAACTTCGGGCTCTAGCTTGGCATGCCAGTGGTTCCTCGGCAGCAGCAGGAGCAGCAGGTTCCATGACAGCTACCTCGATGATGTCGGTGAAAGCGACCCCCAGAAAGTTTGGGAATTCGACCACCAGTGGAAAGCTTCCAAATGCAGTGGGTACCGCCAGGTGCCCTTGGGTGGCAATAGCAGCCATGACTTGCAGACCGAAAGTAAGAGTAGCCTGTCTGGTCACCATGATGTTGACTACAAACGACAAGAAACAAGTTGTCAGTATTTAATATAGGGCCTTGGGGGCCCTCAATCCTGGCGAGAAGATGAAGGGAGACTTGGTCCCATCAGGCGCGCCAACGTGGTGGAAACGAATTATTTATTATTATATTATTATTATTTATTTATTTATTTTACGAAGAAGCTTAACAATGTTTAAAGGTTGCATAGACCCCACCAAAGGATGCGTTGACTCCATTGTTCACAAAAAAAGATAAAGGCCAAAGCTTGTCAAGGCATCATCAACCTCATGCCCACACTGCATTGACTCCGAATGCTATTCTAGCATGGGAGAGTCAACACTTAGACTCGGCTCCCCTTTGATGATGTTCTGTCACGGCACACTACGTCGACCCCATCATCTCAGGGCGTCAACGCAAGGCTCTCCCAAAGAGCATTGTAAACCCACCTCTCAAAGAATGCGTCGATGCACTCCTTCAGCAGCGTTGACACTATAAAGATCAGCATGCAAGTGGTACAGGAGGGAAACTGACTGTGCCTACTCCACCCCTTCACAGCATTGACTCCTCTAAGCAAAAGCTAAAACAACCTAGAAGAAAGGCGTGATGCATCGACCCCATCATCTTAGGGCGTCGACGCAAGGGGCCTCCCAGAAGGTGTTTCAAAGCACACCTACAACAGATACATCGATGCAAGGGTGATGCTATGTCAATGCACCTAATGCCTCTTTACTCAACTTCTGTCAGATCTGCAACAGTTCGAAGACCGTAGAGAGACCTAAAATAAGCGATGTAAACCTACAAAATCATGATTTTTGAGGTCTCGAAAAGGTTCCTAGGACACACAATTGTCCTTGTCATCATGAGTTACTAGAACAACCTTTTGGACAAAAGATCTGTCAGTTAGAATCTATTGGAAAGGTCAGCATTCCTGGGAACCTACTTTTTGCACGTAACCAATCAGGTTGTTGTCCTAAAAGGTGTCTAGGATAGAGGAGTGTACCCTCCTATCCTGAACTAATCAGGAGCAGAATCTGGAAGATGCATTTGACAAAAAAATTTCTATTTTACTCTAGACAATCAATTTTGAAGAGCTTGGAGGGAAAAATTGTGCTGATTGTGTTTATAAATTTAACGACCCCTTTTGCATGATGATTGTTGTTGCTGCCATCGCTACTGGTGGAGCCTGGAGAAGGTTTGGACATGGAAGACTATCTACCATGTTCTATATGCGGCGGAGTCTAACATATTTATAGGATCACTCTCCGATCTACTTCTCGTCCGAATCAAAATTATACACTTGTAGATATCATGAAACATAGTTAAGCAATGTAAGTGGGCCTTAAGACTCACCATGTATTAAAATTAATCGCATATTTACTGCATATTAATTATTACAAAATTTAACTTATCATAATACTTACAAGTTCTAAACATATGACATAAATTTAAGAGATATATGACATAAATTCAAGAGATGCAATAATAAAAATAATAAGTATCAATCATATCAACAAATGTTTTTAGTCATTCGATTTAATTGTTTAACAATTTAACGCTACAATCACGTTGCAAAACAGTTTAATGTATATCCATACTTATTCAATCATATTAGACACATATAAAATCATTACACTCAATGTCATAGTCATATCTATGTGCCTTTAACGTATTAAAGTCAATTACATTCCATTTAATCTTAATTATATGTAACCTTATAACAATAATCGGAGGTGCATCTAAATCACAACATAAGAAGTCAATTAATATTGGGCGTCATACGATAGTCACATAGACAAATGATCTACAAGTTGGCGGATGATTGATCTTTTGATCAATTGCATAAGATCGAGAGTTTCTTACCACTCCATCCATCATATTATTATTCAATTTAACTTTCAAATTTTCAATAACTATTCATTTGTCCTCGGACATTAGACTTAATCCGTAGTGGACACTTGTTAAAGATTGCCAAGAGTCTCCATTAAGATAGCATTGCCCATGTACTTAAATTCATATAAATCTATTTGTGACATTGTACTTAATCCGTAGTGGACACTTGTTAAGGATTGCCAAGAGTCTTCATTAAGATGGCATTGCCCATGTACTTAAGTTCATTTAAATCTATTTGTCAACTCTCATCTTAACAACTTTGATTGGACTAAATAAACCAATTGAGGATACACCAACTAAGGTTGATAGTCAATCGGATAAGCAATCATATATATTTAGATCTCGGAACCGCCACTTGAGTAATCGGACACCGAGCCACTAGAACTTCCTGAAAAGATTAAAAAAGTAAGGAATGAGTGCACTCGCCCAGTAGGTATTTTGGTGTCAACATGAAGGCGAGTTTACATGAGTAATATTTTAGCTCGAGTAGGTAAGATAATGAGAATGTGATAAAACATGCAATAAAACTATAGTAACAACAAGTAACAAGATATGAATGTAAGGACAGAATATCACAAGAATATATGATCATAATCTAGCAAGAGTATAACTTGGCCTTTCAAACACAAAAATATACTTTTCATGCAATGAGAATGTGTCACGCTCCGAGCGCGAAAGAAACCCAGAGTGTGTGACAAGTTATATTCGATCATGTCAATCAGAGCGTAAGTGTATTCGACACACGTAGACAGAGTGCGCAAAAGAAATGATAAGACAATCCTTTATTCATCATAACTTTGAAACTTCTATTACAATCTATTTAAATAAAGAACTTAGACTCAAAGTACAACGGATTGACTCAAGAAATAGAAAAGACATGACTAGATAGCACTTTAATAGTTGGAATGGCTCTAACTCTTCACTCATGCCCATCCCCATCCGATTGAGTCTTGTCATCAGAATTACCTGAAAGATAGGGGAAAACACTAGATGAGCGAACACTCAGTAAGAATTATATCTCAAGAGCTAGCTTGCTTTAAGTAAATTACATGTTACATGAATGTAAATATAGCTATGCATGTTTGCATGAAACGACACTAAAGAGAGAGAGTATAGCAAGAGGTAATTGAGTGAACTAGCAAGTCTTTCAAGAATTTATGTTAATACATATATAAGATGAACAAGCATGTACATTTATCAAGTCATGTCGAGAATTGGTCATCATGTTATCAAGCAAGCAAGTAAATACCCTTTTAGGGCCGCGCAAGTCATGTCATGTCAAGTACAAGTTCAAGATTGTGGAATGTCATTTATCTAGAATGACGAGTACTTCGGTGCAATGCCACACCGTGATCAATAATGGCTCCCACCAACGGCAAACTCCAGCCCAATTGGCGAGGACCTTACGTCATCTCGAAGGTCTATGAAGGAGGCGCCTATACGGTCGTCGATCACAAGGGAAACAATCCTTTCACTCCTCTCAATGGCAAGCACGTGAAGCTCTACCATGCGCCACCGCAAGAGTTTTGCCAGCAGTCCTCGCAGGACACACCTATCCCCAGCGAAGGTCCCTCCTAAAAAAAAAATGAGGTTAAAATATTGATACCTCGGCGGACTCAGTCGACTTACAAAGGTTGGCTAAGGGCAAAAAGGCCACAGACTCGGCTGAGGTGAAAATCTGAAAGGGCGCCTGATGCAAAAATGGGCAACCCCTCGATGTGAAAACCTGCGAGGGCGCACTGAAAAAAGTTAAAGGGGGCCAGTCTCGACGAAAACCCGAAAGGACGGTGAGGTTGGTAATGTGAAAAAATAAGAATCCTCTCTCAGCTTGCTTTTAGGGTGGCTCTAAGTCAATGACTCCACCCCTTTACGGCAAAAACATCATATTGATGCCATGGCTACGCCTCCCATGTCATTCTGTGACGCCCGGTCCCACCGGGGCGTCCCGACATTGTTATACTCTATCTCACCGGGGCCACCAGCACTGCCCCTTTCAATGGATTTGACTCTCATGCCCCTTCGGGCTGTCAAGTCTACCTATTTCCTTTCAAGAGTTGACTCATGTGCCCTTCGGCATGTCAGCTCCACTCACCTTTTGGACTTCCCGGGGTTTGAGTCCCATGCCTCTCCTGGCTATCCAATTCACTCCTCTAGTCCCATCGTGCTCGGCTTATGCATGCCCCTCTCGGGTTGCCGACCCACCTCGCTCATCGATTTCTGAGTTTAACTCATATGTCTCCTTCAGACTGTTAAATCCACTTACTTTTTGGCCCATTGGGTCTAGCCTACGTATGTCCCTCTCGGGCTGCCAACCAATCCTTAGACTTTTTGCAGATCGGAAGAGATGATGTCCGGGTAGGGGTGTCAAATGCGTCATTTCCGTCTCCTGGGTTTGGCATCATCATGTTTCAGCAAGTAATAGTTGAACATTGAGTGCCTAAGAGGACTACAGTAATGACAACATCATAAATTTTCACAGGTTTCTGATAAGCATTCTTTCTGAAATTCTGTGAATAATGAGGTTTGTTATCATTTTTATCATGATAGTTTCTTTTCTGCCAACAGTCCTTGACTGTATGGCTATGCTTCCCACAGTTGTAACATGAAGAAGAATTTATTCTTTCATCATTCAGCTAGCATTCAATTACCTTGTGGCCTGGTGTTCCACACCTAAAGCACACAATGTGCTGGCCATTTGGTACAGATTTATTTTCAGTGAAAACATGATAATTTCTATGAGAATTGTATGCATGATCATAAGTGTTTCTAGTTCTCACATGTAACTTTTGTCCTTTTTGACCAGCCAGCCTACAACTTTTAGCTCTGTGGCCTGGCTTCCCACATTCAAAACATGTAGATGATTTTTCCTTAAAAACATATTTATTTCTACCAAAAATATTTTGATTTGTCAGGAATTTACCAAATTTAGAATCAAATTGCTTTCCCTGAGCATGCCAACAAAATGCAGTAATGTGGCCCAATTTGCCACAAGAAAAACAGTGAGTTTTCTTTGCATGATTCTTAACATGGAATTTCTTATCATGCATTGGACTAGCATTGTGATCATCTTGTTCCATTAATTTACAATCGTGCATTAGATGACCTATCTTATGATAGTAAAAATAGTGAATTCTTTTCTTTTGAGCAGAAGAAGGTTTCTTAGCATGAAAATTTCTAGCATAAATTCTACCACTATTCAAATCATCCTTCTTCATTATCAGACAATCATTCATCATATGACCAGTTTTGCCACAATAAAAACAAACAATACTCTTCCTAGGAATATCAGGGAATTTCTTGGCCTTAGATTTTGCAGTATGCATGTTGTTTCTTTTCTTTTTCAATATTTTTTTTTCACATTTTTATTTTACATTTGAATTTTCTGATTAGCAGACTGTTTTGAAGAAGATACAGAATTGCTAGATACATGATCTCTCTCTCTCCCTATCTTACTCTCTTCTCCCGAAGGCTGTCAGAGGAGGAAAACTCCTTCTTCTTCTCTTCTCCTCTGTATATCTCTGTATATCTGCCCCTCTGTCATGTGTGGCCTCTCTATCTGTGTCTCTTTTGTTCGCCGGTGGAGAGGACCTTTTATACTCCCAGCGGCGAGAGTCTTCGAACACACCCGACGGAGGCGGGAACGCGAGGCATTAATGGGGATTTGACTTCCCCTTGTCCTCGTTAACAGGGGGATAGGCAACGTGGCTCCCTCTTGGGGTGACACCTCAGCGTGCTCACTCTACGCCAAGGATCTCCGTAGGGTATGGCATGAGATCTCCCCTGCCGGACGGGTCGTGGGGAGGCCGTGCCGCTGAAGAATGAGGCCGTGCCGCTGAAGGGGCCTTGCTGGCGTGCCATTGAAAAGCTTAATAGTGTGCCGTTGAAAGAGGCCCAGGGCGTGCCGTTGAAGAGGGCACAGGGCGTGCCGGTGAAGGTTCGCGCGAGCGTGCCGGCGAAGGGCTATTCGAGCGTGTGCCGCCGAAGGGGGCACTTGGTGTGCCATTGAAGGCTACACAAAGCGTGCCCTTGAAGGGGCATATAGTGTGACTAAAGGTAGATTTTGGGCTCGTTTTGGGCCAGATTGTCGATCCACCTGGTTCTCTTTGGGGGCCCACGAGTAGTGAGTTTCCCGGGGATTGGTTTCTTTTCACTGTCGTGACTCCGAGAATGGCTTCACGATAGTGTGTTGTTTGTTCAGAGAGTCCGGATGGGACGTGATCTCCACGGTCTCTTCGGTTGAAATTATTGTCGCTGTTGGACTGGTCGGGACATATGGATGTGCGATTTTACACGTCCACAAATGTCCCCCACCCACGGGTAGCGCGGCCGAAGGATGAGCCGGGCGGTGCCCGTGGGTGTACTGGTTCTGGGGTCAGACTTCAGGTCCCGACGTCCGGAGAAGACGACGACTTTAACCCAGCGTGTGCCGCCCTTAGACGTGTACCTGGGTATTAAAAAAATAAATATACAATAATACATTACTGGCTGGGGCGACGAAAAATATCATCAAGTTCCATGAGCCCGATAGAAGGGTGGTCGACCAGGTCTTGTAGTCGGTGCTCTTCAGCTTCCAGCTTCAGTAGCTCCTCTTGGATGGAGCTAGCGCGCCCTTCCACCAATGTAGCTTTATTTAAGCTCTGTATTTGCAGCTGCTTGGCATGTGCCAAATCCTCTTCGGTCTAGGCCAATTTAGCATGGAGATCGGAAGTTCGCTTCTGCAACAGTGAAATCCAATCGGTGGCTCCCTCGGCAATGAACCTCTGTTGGCTGGCAGTTTCTATGGAGGCTTGCAGCGCAGTAAGGCCCTCCTTCCGTTGAAGCTTCAGGGTAGTCAGTTGGTCCCTCAGGCCATGGTCACTGAATTCTTGCCGGTTTACATACCGAAGTAGTAAGATCACATGAGGCATCCAATGTTGCATAGGATAGCCAAAAGCCATGAGGGTACGTGACATAGGCTCTACCAGCCCCCTCAGTTGTGCATAGGATAAGTCTCGGTGGGTCAGCACAGCCTACTTCAGCATCTCTAAATTCTGCCACACCAACTCATCAGATGATTGCAAGCCAAGCGATGGTGTGTCAGGGACATGGAACTCTACCCTGCTGTCAACCTTAGCCCAGGTATCATCAGTAGGCTATGAAGAAGATGAAGGGTTTAAAGAACCCTGCGATAGGGTTTAAAAGAGAATTAAGGGGAGGGTGAGTCGGTACCGGCATCACTGACTCATCGCTTCGCCTTTTGAGCCCTCCACCGAATCAAGCATGCGGCCCGCCACCGAATCAAAGGCGCAGCCCTGCCACTGAATCAAGGTGCCAAAGCGTTCCATAGACTCAAGGCGCTACTGACAAATGGGATGCCCTGACTTAGCAGTCGCATGCGTCACCGAATCACCATGCCAAATGAAGTGGGCCCCATGCCAAAGCCCGATAAAGCAAGCACATCTGCGAACCCCGCTCCGCTCATCCCTCGCTCACGATGTCTGCATGTCATTATATTTATTTTTCACGCCCGTTTATAGTTGCTACGCTTTCCAGTTCTAACTTGGGTTGTATTTTTTTTCTATTCTCCACGTTGTTTTGCAGGTCAGCATCAGCACAGCACGAGGCCCATCTCCTCTGGCCGGCCGGAAGGGGTGGAGGATCAAGTCCCATGGTTTGAAGTTTGGCGGCACTACACGGTCTTCTTTCGTCTGCCTGCAAAGAAGCGCAATCGTCCACTAGCAGTTCTGAGCCTTCCTACGGCCTTCTCCGAACTATTCTATGACCCGACAAGCTTCATCCCGCGTTCTCTTCCTAGCGCTGGAGCGGTCTATCGAGTGGCCATGCCACTGATTGAGTGGCTCCTAATCGACCGTGTAGCACGGCCAGCACTACTTTCTAAGGGGAGTGTCTCTCTTTTTCAAGGTACGGGGGCATTATCTTTGCATCCTGTGTCTTGGTGGTGATCACGATCATCACACATACTCACTCCTTCATCCTCCTACCTTCGTTTTGCTTATTTTTTTTATATCTTAACTTAGAAAGGCCAGGGTAAAGGTAAAATGGCAGGAAGGGAAAGGAAGGAAGGAAAACATGTCTACAATGTTCCTCCATTTTTTGGCGATCACGGTGGGACACCTGGTGCCCGTCGTGTTAGTGTTTTGCGGACCTGTTCTTGTGCTTGGTTAGTTGTGCTTGCCTAAGTTGTTTCAAGTTGTCATCTTGTCCACGAGTGTTCCTGTTCCTGGAGGTGCACAGTCTTACCAAGGCCGCACCAGTATTCTAGCGGTTAGATGATAGCCATTCCGTCCCGTTTCACGGTCTCTTGACTGGCCGTGCAAGACTGCTGGCTCAGGTACGTTACTGTCCCCCATACGCTTGTGGTTTTTACTGATTCTCTGCGATCTATTCAGGGCCGTTCTATAGTCTGAACAGTCGATCGATAGACCGTCCAGTCAGGTACGATTTCGTCTCCACACTCTCAACTCATTTCAGTTTTCTGTGTTTTTGTTAATTTTCTTTACTGCTCCCTGTCCTTCTGTGGAATGCCATGAGTGTCCTGCACATATAACATTGGAATTAAGTCCGTAGAAATTATGGCTTTGTGCATAAAAATCATGGGTACTTACAATTATGCAATGGGAAATTAATTTTCATGCCCCTCAACATCTTTTCATTGAATAATTATCCACAAATTAAGTTAATTTACGTGAACGGCCCGATGAATGCAAGGTTGAGATTAATTGTAAAGTATGCATAATTGGCTAATTATGTGCATATGAAATGATGTATGTGATGTGAATTATCATAATGAAATGAGCACTCATCAGTCGGTGAGGAGGACAATTGGGTGAGCCAAGAAGTATGGTCGCAGCTTGCGAGCAACCGTAATGAGCGCCATGGCAAACTTCTCCGTCCGTGAGTACCATAATTCTGGTCCTTGTAACGCTTGACTGACGTAGTAGACGGGCCTCATGACCCCTGCTTCTTCCCGTGTGAGCACGACGCTCATGGTGCTCGGTGTCACCGACAGGTACAGGAGTAACTGTTCTCCCTTTTGTGGTTTGGCAAGGACGGGAGGGGTCGCCAGGTAGCATTTCAATTCTTCGAATGCCTGCTCGCACTCCTGGTCCCAGTCGATCTATCCTTTCTGCTCTGGCGCTCGATTGGCTTGCTGGATCAACCGAAAAAAGGGGAGATACCATTCGACGGCTCGGGATAGGAACCGAGCCAAGGCGGCAATGCGACCGGTGAGGCACTGTATGCCCCTCACTCGCCCTGGTCACTGCATTTCCAACACTACTCAGATTTGGTTGGGGTTGACCTCGATCCCCCGGTGGGTGACGAGCAGGCCCAGAAACTTCCCTGACCGTACTCCGAATGCACATTTGGCTGGGCTGAGCTTCATGTTGTATCTTCTGAGCGTGGCGCAGGTCTCCGCCAGGTCTCCCAAGTGCTTGACGGCTTGGAGGCTCTTTACGAACATGTCGTCGATGTATACCTCCATGTTACGGTTGATTTGTGAGTCAAACATGTGGTTGACGAGGTGCCGGTAGGTTGCCCCCACATTTTTCAACCCGAACGACATTCGAGTGTAGCATTAAAGGCCGTGATCAGTGACGAATGCGGTCTTATCCTAGTCGGGCTTGTGCATGCTGATCTGGTGATAGCCAGAGTAGGCATCTAAGAAGCTTAGCATTTCATGCCTGGCCATTTGTGGACACTAAAAAATTCTCGCCTTGTGTTTACGTGCAGGGGAATCAAGATGAGGAGAAAAGAAAAGAAGAGAAGAGAAAATGAGAAGAAGAAGAGAAGAAAAGGAAACTCTGCAAGTGCCCTAGCGGCACACCCTGCAGGGGCCCCAGCGGCACACCCCAACCGTGCCCTTCAGCGGCACACTCCTGCAGATGGCCTCACCAACACACCCCGCGGACAGCCTTCTGCGGCACACTATCTGGGCCCTTCAGCGGCACACCCCCGAGGCCTCTTAGCGGCACAACCTTTCAACGACACACCCTGCCGAGCTCTTGCCCGGCACGCTCCACTGGGCCTTTGCACGGCACACTCGCGAAGTGCCCCAGTGGCACACCTATCAAAGTGCCTCCGGTGGGACACTCCCTCCAGGGGCATTTCCAGCGGCACGCTCCTTTGCCGGCATGCCCTATCGGGCGCCTTCGCCAGTACACCCGCCAAGAGCCCCGTCGTCGGTACACCCTACCGGGCTCCTTCGCCTGGGCCTCCACCGGCACGCTCGACTAAGACGCTTCCACCTGGCACACCCGAGGCAGCCTCACAATGGTACGCCCTCAGCGGCATGCTTGGGCGGCTCTCCAGTGGCACGCCCGCTGTGTCTTCCAGCAGCACGCTGATTCAGTCTCCCAGCGGCATGCCTGAGCGTGCTCTTCGCCGACACCTCTGACAAATCAAATCCAACGCCCATCCCCTAGAGATTCTTGGCACGCAATGGGCTAGCTGAGGTGTCGACGGGAGACGATGGCACGCAGGCTATGCCCCCTGCCACCCAGGACGAGGGAGTCAACTCCCATTCAATGCCCGTTGAAGCCCTTCCCGCCATCGATGATCCTGCCGTTAGGGTATAAAAACCCCTCTTCTCAGGCGAACAACAGACGCGCGGGGAGATAGAGGGAGATGCCCAGAGAAGAAGAGAAGAAGAAGAAGAGAGGGAGAGAGGAGGGCTTTTTGTCCTTGTCATGTCATCATTTTTAACAAAAATTTGGCAGCATCTCCCCTTGACCCCGGACGTAAGGGAGAAGCGGGGAACGCGCCCACATGGAGTGGCGGAACCCGACAAGTGGAGGTGGGCGTCCGGAGACGACAACACCTTGGACAGACCTCATAAAACGCGAAGAGAGCAACGGGAGGAAGGCTGTAGGACTGGCCATAAATGCTGGGGTAAGGGGGGCAGGGACAGGTGTGCCGGCCAAGGGACCCAAAGGGCGTGCCGCTGAAGGGCTGACTGGGGGGAGTGGGGTTGTACCGGCGAAGGACCATGCCGGTGAGGAGGCTCCCAGGCATGAAGGACTGAAAAGCTTGGGGGTGTGCCGGCCAAGGACCGTGCCGGCCAAAGGGGTCGAAATGGTGTTAAGTGTGCCGGGCAAGGGGGGTGGCACGAGCGTGCCGGGCAAGGGGCTATGCCGAGGGAGACATGTCGTTTGGGGAAGATGGGTCAAGGGTGTACCGCCGAGGGAGCATGCCGGCAAAAGCTCACACAAAGGCATGTAGGCCGGGTGTTGGCCAGGGGGGAAATGAAGTAAGAACAAACGGAGAGGAAGACCATGAGGGTCTTCTGGTCTTGGCCCAGCTGGGGAGGAGTCTTGATGAAGAAGCCGGGGTGGTGACTGGGTGTTCGAACTGGTGGGGCTTGGCAGAGTGGGGACAGAGGAGTCCTCACCCAAAGCATGGGAGGGCCACCGAAGGAGAGACGAGAACAGAGACGTTGCCGGAGGCGGGGAGGTCACCGAATGCAAGCACGGATCTGGTGAGAGGAGACAGCCACGACGATCAAAAGACCAAAGTCTTTATTCATGCAGAATACAAAATGGAGCCACAATAAGGAAGAGAGAGGGAAGCAAGAATGGAGGAGAAGGGGAGAAATGAGTTGGGGTTGGACAGAGGCCACCGAGCCCCTGCTCTTCCCCACCCCATGCGCTACATTCCCCCCCCTCTAGTTCTCTCTCTCTCTCTCTCCCCACCTGGGAGTGGTGGCAGGTTGAGTTCCCGTGAGACAATTTTTAGGCTAGTTTTTGTGGGCCCCCTTGCTTTGCAGTAACATCCTGCTGGGGGAAAAACTAGCTAGAGGCTTGGCTCAAGGCATTAGACTTGTGTGTGAACACGTGATCAGAGGTGTTTGGACGAGCGCCGACGGACATGACCTGAACTAGTCACTCGTTACTGTTGTTCCTTGTACTTGGTATAGTGTCTCAGTCACTATGTTTGAGGCAAGTGTGAGATGCTTGAGGTGCATTGTAAGACGTCAATGGACGCATCTGGCTTTTCTTCTAGTGAGGAGGTACTTCTGTCATAGGACACTGACTCTTGAGATTCTCATGATTTGTGTGATTTCTTGTGCAACGTGAGCTCCTTCATGTAGTACTTTGGGTAGCCTGTGTCTGGCTTCACCCATAGTCACTATAGCATACACGACGGTGAGGTTGTGTATGTGCTAGTGTTTTGGGTAGTATGTTCCCCACGTCCGAGAGGTCATGTTGTAAAGCCTACATGTCTATTATAGCAGGACGTGTTCTGGCAATGTAATCAAAGTTTCCTTGTGTCGGTTTGGTGATTCCTAACTATGTGTCTGGGAATCTGTGTTCTTACCGATTAGGAGTAGTTTAAAGGGCCGAGGTCTTATCGGCTGCCATGTTTTTGTTTAGCATGGCTTTCCTCTTTACTTCTACTGTTGTTACTCTTGCTCCTACTGTTACTCTTGTTCTTGTTAATGCTATTACCACTTTGGTTTTTTGGTGGGTATCTACGAGACCCCTACTGAGCCAATGACACATGGCTCACCCCTAACTTTTCAGGTGTGGTTGCTCTTCTTCCTCGTGGTCCGATGGTGCAGTGTGTGGTTCTTAGTTGCCAGCTTTGCTCGTGTTAGGCTTCCCCTGACTTGAGGGTACATTTTCCTTTATGTTGGACTGTACTTATCTTTAGTTGGACTGGACTCTGCTAGTTGTTGTAGCTGTTAGTTTAATTTATTTAATTGAAAATGTAATAATATACATGCTTAGCTAAAAATGCATGTATGTATTCAGATGGGATTAAATAATAAAAAGTAGTAAGCATAATAATGTCTGCTTCAGAGTCCTCGCTTCCCCGGACCAAGTATGAAGGGAATACAAACGATGCCCCGGTAAGTCGTGTCGGGACCACGGGGGCCACCCCAATATGGCCACAACCTGATATTGCCCCGAGCCAATAGCTCGCTGGATATGACCTGTTTCCACTGGGATCTAATCCCACTCTATCATTGAATATCAAACTTGTCAAGCACTCGGCGGACATTTGCATGAGTTTTATCTCCATCTTTGCTGTGCTTTCAATTTGGACTTCTGTCCAGACATGAAATGGTCAATGAGCGACCAACATGATTTGAATGTTTACACCCTATCATAGGGCCTTCTAACGCAATTCATGAGTTTCATTATCTCATTTCATTAATGCTAACTTTAGGCCATTGGGCCGCTTTTCCTGGTGACAAATCAAGGGTTTTCTCTCCTCCAGGGAGATGTAATTAACATCGTGACCTTCACGACATGATGAGTTTTAGTCCGGATATGGCACTCATTATTGTTTGACAAGTCAGACGGCGCGCACTAGCGGCTCCAGGGCACTTTGGTCTTCGGAGCCCGAATAAATTGTCACTTTGTGACTGGCATGTCTAAGTAATAAATAAATGAAATAAATTGACAAATGGGGGAAATTTAAGATGCGTCCACATACCCCTAAACCACTCCAGAACTAATCGGATCTCGAACCCATGCATGAACCCGCCACCACACATGCATACGCACGCACGAGCCGCCACCACCTCACACCAAAACTCTGCCTAGCCCACCGCCATCGATCGATCCTCCCTCGTACTCATCATCTACAGCAGGGGAGGAGAAGAGAGGAGCCTTGTGATCAGAGCAGAAGGGGAAGAATGAGGATAGAGAGGAGTGGGGTTCATGTTTAATGAGAAAAAGAAAAGGTTTTGGGATTTCCCTAAAACACCCCAAAAATTGAAATTATAAATATGCCTCCATTCACCCCCTTCCTACATTTGTGTTCATCCATTTTAACAAACATCACTTCGTATCAGAGCCTATCTCTCCCTTAGGGCTTTACATCTCAGAGAGCTTTTTGTAAATGGATGCTAGAGGTCTAACAGCTGAGGGTCATTTCACCAGTAAGTCTCCTTTCTTTGATGGATCCAATTATGCTTACTGGAAGAACCGTATACAAGTCTTCCTTCTGGTGAAGGACTATGAAATCTAGAAGGTTGTCAGTAAAAGTTCATTTGAGTTACCAGACGATGAAGAGGTCTGGACTAGAGAGCAAATCCGTAGGTCCACCTTGAACTGGAGCACTGTAAATGCCATGTAGTGTGCTCTTCATCCTATCAAATTCTCTAGAGTTTCCTTCTGTTCCACAGCCAAGGAGATGTAGGACAAGCTGGAGGTGATCTATGAAGGGACGTCTCAGGTTAGGGAGACTAAGGCAAATATGTTAGTCTCTAAGTATGGAGCATTCAAAATGAAACCTGATGAGTCCATTTCTGAGATGTACGCTCGTCTGATGATACTCACTAATAGCTTGAGAAGTCTAGGCAAAATTTACAGTGAGTACAAGCTAGTTAGAAAAGTTCTTAGGTCTGTGACACCTATTTGGCACACCAAGGTCACTGTGATGGCGAAGTCTAGGAACCTAGAAACCACATCCGTAGATGAACTCATCGGTTCTCTCATGACATATGAGTTGAACCTCAACATGGTCGATGTGTTTGAGAAGAAGAAGAAAACCCTAGCACTTAAAGTAACTTCTAGTAGCAAAGGGTCATCTAGTGAACATAGCTCCTCTAGCTTCGAGGAAAACTCGGATGAATTTGCTATGTTGACTAGGAAATTTAAGAAGTTTCCAAGGAAAGAAGCAAAGGGGTTTAGAATAGAATATTTTTCTAGGAAAAGATAGTCAAAGTACAAACCTAATACTACCAAGAAATCTGACAGTGTTGTTTGCTATAATTGTAGGAAGGTAGGACATCTGAAGTCAGATTGTCCTGAACTGCAACAATATTTTAAATCTTTGGGACCTTTGCATATAAAACCATTGGTAAAAGTGACTTGGCAAAAATATTATTCCTGGAAATATATTAGTAGGCATATCATTGATTTTAACCAAATGTTGCAAAAATGCCATTGTAGCTAACTTCTGTCGACGGAAAGAGGGGAGGGGGGTTTCTGCATAGGCGCTGGCGGCAGCGGTGGCGGAGGCTGCTGCAGCATGTGGCCTTTCTCTGTCAACTGCACGGGCAACCTGAAGCTGGGATCATATTGGGGGATTTCCTGCTTGGGATCGCAGGCGGTAGGCAGCCTTTCCTGGCAATAGATGGCTCTACATCAAGAAAGGGGATCAGATGCATCCCGATTGATTGCTTCATGCTTGCCATCCATAGAAGAAAAAGAAGAAAATTTGAGGAAATCTTAGTCTAAGATGAGTACCTGAGAGTGGCATTGCCTGGTATGAGTAGATCATGAATACTAGGATTTTGCTGCTGGAGTAGTTGATGACGTTGCTGCTGGGACAGCTGAGCTGAGGATCTCTGCACATCTCAGTGATCCAATCTATCGTCATTGGAGGAGAAAATTTGCTGCAGTGGCTACAGCAGCGCCATGTTATATAGCATTGAAACCCTCGGCACCCGCCTGCTGCTGCTTCTGGTGCAGATCCGATTGGTTCATCTGGGTGAAGTGCTCCTCCAAGCTGCCGGCGGCAGTCATGGTCCTCAGAATTGGGGCTCTGATTGTCGGGGTAAACGCGGATTGAGGGCAGGTTGGAGCAGGAGGGAGGAGAGGTCACAGGGCCAGGTCGGAGCGGGAAGGAGGGGAGGTCTGGCTGTTGCCGGGGGGGATTTTTGCAACAATGGTTAAAGGTAACCATGGTTAAGTTCACAGGTGGTTACGGCGATCACATTTTTGCAACATTTGATTAAAACTAATGCTATGCCTGTTAATATGATGTTACCAGGAATGATATTTTTACCAATTCACTTTCATCAATGGTTTATATGCGAAAAATCCCAAATCTTTTAACTGCATGGTCGTTCGCCGCCGCCCAATCGCCGGGATTGTCCCTGACCTCGGGCCGCAGGGTTTCGGCCGCGTCGTCGTAGCGGCCGAGGGCAAGCTGCCGGCTGGCCAGGGTCAGCCGCACGAAGGCATCCTTCGGCTGTTGCGCAAGCAGGTCGGACAGCAGCGCGACGGCACGCGACTTCTGGCCGGCGTCCCACAGGGCGCTGGCCAGAAGGAGGCGAAGCGGGCGGGCGCCGGCGGCATGATTGCGCAGGTAGTCCTCCAGGATCTTCGACGCGGCCGCCGGTCCCTGGTCGCGTTCGGCAAGCCTTGCCTGCAGGTCGATGGCGACCGGATCGTCCGGCCGCTGGGCTTCGAGCTTCGCGATCAGCGCCTCGGCATCGGCCCCCGAGCCATCCGGCGAGGCAACCAGAAAAGTCGCGAGCTGCAGCATCGCCGGCCGGGATTGAGGCGTCAGGCGCAGCACGTTGCGTAGGGCGTCCTCCGCATGGGCGGCGTCGTGCTGGGAGGCATAGAACTGGGCCAGCCGCATGTAGTTGTCTCCGGTCGGCGCCTCGGTGACGAGCGCGTCGATCAGGGGCTTCGCATCCATCGGCCGCCGCGCCGCGAGATAGGCCGTCGCCAGCGCCTCGCGCTGGGACCGGTCGGCGGAGACGGCCGGATTGGCTTGCTGGCCCAGTTGAACGGCCGCCTGCGCCTGGCCGAGGCCGGTCAGCAGGTTCATGAGGTCGACGCGATAGGCCGCCGTGTCCGGATCGGCCGCCACCGCCCGCTCCAGCCATTTCCGCACGCCGGCGGGATTGCCGGCCCGCGCCTCGATGCGAGCGCCGATCAGATCGAACGGCGCTGGCTTGGCCGCATGCGGCAGCACTTGCGACAGGATCTGCCGGGCCGGTTCGATCCGGCCTTTCAGGAGATAGATCGTGACGAGGTTGTCGACGCAGTCGAAGGAGCCGGGATCCGCCTTCAGCCCCTTGAGAAAGGCCGCCGCCGCCGCGTCGCCGTGGTCTTGCGCCGCCTCGGCGATCCCCTCCATTTCCTTTAGTACAAAACTATAGGGTTTAATGTTAAATTAAAATATGATGAAAATAATCTTCTAAAGCATGGTATGACATAAAACATAAACCCTTCCAAGACATGCTATGCATAAAACATAAACATAATGGAATAACGTGTAGATACTAGTATATAATTAGGAAATCATGAAGCTTAATCTGGTTACTATTTGGTGTGAACAGTAGCCAGATTGTGGTTAACACCACAGCCGCCTTCTGGAAGCCACAGTTGGTTGGGCGACTGCTACTCCAGTCGCAGCTCCTATTAGACCATGATTATTCTGTTGTTAGATAGAAACCAATCCGGCCTTTCAGGGCCTTTTCTATGGCAAATAAACTATAGCTGAATAGGAACTAACAAGGGAAAATCATGCTAACACGTAAACAATGCATGAAAGGGGCATGGAATAATCAAAGCTCTTATCTTTTCCTTTAATATTACATGGACAACATGAATTAGAAACCTCATTGCGCGATCATGGGAAAACTTAAAATATAACTTACATGAGGTATGAAAACGAGAAGGAAGAGATGACTTTTATTCCTAACTTCAAGTTTAAGCTAAGGATGTGACAACCTACCTCTTGGGTTGATCCTAAACCTCGAATTGACCACCGAAAGGGTGCCCTTGTTCCTGCGCATCCTGCGTGGAACCAGCTACTTCCGCACTCTCTATCTCCTTGGTTGATTATCCTCCTAATAGGAAAATTGAAGAGATGTTAGAAGACATGAAGGGGAACAGTAAGTTCCAAAGGAAGAACTGGAGAAGATGACGTTTTACCTCTGTTCTGCATGATCTAAACCTAGGGCTCACGTCGGACGATCTGGGCTCTATTTATAAGGAATGGCCTAGGGTTAGGGTTTTAATTCAGATTAAGATCCCTATTTGATGTCCTAAGAGTCCTTGGTAAGTTTTTGTTCTAGATCACATCAAATCATGACCACATTGTGAATAAAAATCTGGGTTTTTCGTGATTTATCCACTTCCATTCTCGGAACCAGATCATTGGCCTTGCCATGAATGGGTTTGTGAAAGTTTCTTTCAGCCTGTTTGCTCATATTGAGAAATTAGGATTACTGCCTGACGGGAATACTTTTGTGGGTTTACTTTGTAGTTGTACTCACTCTGGTCTGGTTGAAGATGGGCGACGGTATTTTGACAGCATGAGCAGAGTCTATAGGTTGACCCCGAAAGTGGAGCACTATGGATGCATGGTTGACCTTCTGGGTCGAATAGGCTTATTGGATGAGGCTTATCAGTTGATAAAAGAAATGCCTGTTGAAGCCAATGCTGTTGTTTGGGGAGCTCTCCTGAGTGGTTGCAGAATATATCGAGACATCTGGCTGGCTGAGCATGTGCTGAAGCGGCTTATTGAACTAGAACCACAGAATTCAGGGAACTATGTCCTCCTGTCAAACATATATGCAAACAGCAGTAGGTGGGGTGATGCTGCAAAACTTAGACTTGTTATGAAACACAGGGGAATTGAGAAGATCCCTGGATGCAGTTGGGTTGAAGTGAATGGTGTGGTCCACGAGTTCTGGGTTGGCGATCGTTCGCATCCGCTGCATGCGCAGATCTACTCTAAGCTTGAAGAGTTGGGGAAGCAACTGAAAGCACTAGGGTACACCCCAACCACCGAAGTTGTCATGTTTGATGTAGAAGAGGAAGAGAAAGAGCACTCTCTGGGACATCACAGTGAAAAGTTGGCTGTGGCATTTTGTCTAATTACCATAGCTGCCAAAGATGTGATTCGTGTGGTGAAGAACCTTCGTGTATGTGCAGATTGCCATACAGCCATAAAACTCATTTCGAAGATTTCTGATCGTGAGATTGTTGTCAGGGACAATAATAGGTTCCATTGCTTTAAGGATGGATCCTGTTCATGTAAAGATTTTTGGTAACTCGGATGATTATAACATAGATAGCAATGACATAATCCTGGATTTTGAAGCTGCCATATCTTTTTCAGCTTAGATTCTTTAAATAACTCACCTTTGGTTCCGTTATTTCTCTCATTCACATGAAACTGTGGTCCGAGAAAGAGAAGGAAGACTACAGGAACTTTCTGATAAAAAATCAGGATGTGTTCACCTGGTACGAAGATGAACTTCCAGGGATCCCGCCGGAGGTCATAACCCACAAGTTGAGGTTGGATTTGAGCTGCCGCCCGGTTCAACAACGAATGCGACGTTGTGACCCCGAGCGGCAGGTGATCATAAAGGAATAAGTGGACGAGAAGCTATGCTCGGGACTCCTACGACATACCCAGTACTCAGACTGAGTTATCAATGTGGTCTTGGTTCTCAAGAGCAATGGGAAGTGACGCCTGTGCGTAGACTACACGGATCTCAGCAAATTCATCGTGGGCAGCCGTCCATACCCGGACGTCTGCTCCCTTCGTCAGTTTGGCACTCTGAATTTGCTGAAAGATGGAATCTGGCAGAGTGGAGATACAAGACCAGACGTCACTGGACGGCCCATCGAGGGCTGCTTGTAGAGTGATAACAGGCACCCGCCCACGGCGCCCAGCAATAGTGCAGACCCGAGCAAGGGGGCAATTGCCACACCAGATGTCTCTTAAAGAAATCAACGGAAGCCATTAACATTCGGAACCCAACGGCTATGCCGAAGAAGTGCCTGTTCTGCTGCCTGGAAAACGTCTTGAGGAACACCTGACGGGAACGGCTTCCTCACGTCGCTGATACGAGACTTTAAATATTTTGATTTAGCATGAGAAGCCCGTATGGACGACTCATTATAGACCACAGCTGTTTCATGACCACTGCTACCTGAATTTCATGCAGATTTCGTATGCCCCAGCCCACCTTCACAGAGTGGTTTGGTGAGCTTCCGCCATTCCACCCAGTGGCGATTGCTGCGCCCATCAGAGCTGCCGCAATAAAAGCTTGCGCAGATTTTGTCAATTGAGTTGGTGATAGCTTTGGGCAAACATATGGCACTCGCTGTGTAGATGGGAATGGGCTGCAAAACGGATTTAATCAGACATCTATACGACCAGCTTGTGAGGGGAACTTTGTCTTCTCAGCAAAAGGCTGTTCAAGATCCTCATAGGCCTTTTGGCATTGTTCATTCCATTCAAACTTAGCTCCCGCCTTCAACAGTTCATAAAATGGGCGGCACCTTTGTGAATGCCGAGATATAAATCTCTGAATAAATTGTAAATGCCCAATCAAGCCTCGAAGCTCTGTGATGTTCTTCGGCGGTGGCATGTCCATGATGGCCTTTGCTTTATTTGGATCGATCTGAATCCCCCGTTTACTAACTATGAACCCTAGTACTTTTCCCAATGCTACTCCAAAAACACACTTCTTCAAATTCATTTTTAGTTTGTACTCCCTAGCCCTTTGTAACACCTTAGCTAATATGACGGGGTGTTCCTCTTTTGTCCTCGATTTCACCAGAATGTCATCCATGTAGGCTTCCATAGACACATGCATCATGTCGTGGAAGAATTCCATCATCGCCCGTTGATTCGTGGCACCTACATTCTTTAGTCCAAATGGCATGACTACATAGCAATAAGTGCCCCAGGGTGTGGTGAACGAGATTTTCTCTTGATCTTCCAGAGCAAGAAAGATCTAGTTGTATCCAGAATAGCCATCCATAAACGAGAGGGCCTCATACCCAGTAGTGTTGTAAACCAACCCATCGATGTGAGGAATCAAAAAATCATTTTTCGGACATGCCTTGTTCAAGTCCCTAAAATCAATGCAAATCTGGACTTTTCCATCCTTTTTCATTACAGGGACTATGTTCTCCACCCATTGAGGATATAGAACAACTTTAATAAATCTAGCCTTGTGTAATTTATCAACTTCTTCCTTCATCCTCAAGGCCATCCGAGGGTGGAATCTTCTCAACGTTTGCTTCACAGGTGTTGCCCCTGGTTTAAGGATAAGCATGTGTTCTACCAAGGTGGGGTCAAGACCTGGCATGTCTTTATAGGAGCAGGCAAAAGAATCGATATACTCCCTCAAGACCTTGATTAACTCCTCTTCAACCTGAGGAGGGAGATTAGCTGAAATGATTATGGGCCTGGGGTCCTCTTTTGTACCAAGATTTATTTTGATCAGCCGAGGTGGACCTACGCAGTCCACTGCGAGTGGAGATACCAACAGTGCGGGCAGGAGGGTTGGGATCCCTGCCAACAAAATTCATGTGAACATCATTGAAGGAAACCGGCTGAGGACCAGGTTCCCATCCAGGCACCACAAGGACTTGATGGATCACCGGGAAGGACTTCGTGCTTGTGGCTGAAGGCGAGGGGGAGCCATGGGCATCATCTAAGGCATCATCCTCAGGCGGAGTACCACCATCTGCAGCATCACAAGGAGACAACCCAGAGGGGGAAGAAGGGCCGCCACCAATCTGAACATCAGCAGGGGGGAGGGAGATCCGGAGCAGCAGAGAGGCCATGCAAGACAGCCTTCAAAGCAGCAGGAGCAGGCCAGCTGAGAACGGGGGAGGGAGCTGTGTGATCTGATCTGCTAGCGCTAAGTCCTTGAGACGTAGCCTTCGCGGGTGGGCTCTCAAGAATGGTAAGAAGACCAAGGTGCTCCTGCCTTTGACAGCCATCCAAGGAGGGAGTGTTACCAGCAGCAAGCACTTGAGGTGAATCAATCAGCTCAGTATGGGGCTCTTGAGGCAGAGAAACTACAGCCACGGTGTGAGCAGGGGCAGGTGCAGGAGTGGTATGCAGCAAAACCTTCCCAGCCGAAGGGGCAGGGACAGCCCTTGTGACAGCTGTAGAGGACACCAAAGCCTCATGGCTGGAGGGGCAAACATCAACCGCAGCAATCTGGGGCAGAGGCAGCTTGGGCGGAGCATGCAGAGCCGGATCAGATGAGGGGCCAGCATCAAAGATGCCTGGGGCTGAAGAGGTAAGCAGGTTAGCAGGGGTGCTTGCCGAAGTAGCAGGATCTCCAATGGGGACAAGAGGGGCAGCATTGTCCTCAGCAGGTGCAGCAGCAATAGGATTGGAGGGGCGCCAAGCCTTCTTAGCAGTCTTCATAGATTGCTGCGGAGGGGGAGCCATAGCAGCAACAGGATGACCACGGGCAGCAGCAGGAGCAGGATGGGGTGCTGTCCCTTGCTTCTTGCAATGTGACTCCAAATGGCCAGCACTCTTACAGGCAAAACAGAAGAGAGGAGGGTCACCATCCGGGCCAGAGGAGGGGCCAGCCAGACCAAAAGAGCCGTCGGGTGCAGCAGGCTTTTTCTTGCACTTGGAAGAGGGGTGGCCAAGCCGTTTGCAGGAGGAACAATATAGAGGCAGAGAGGGGTAGAAGACATCCTGCCAATTTCCACCATTCCCAGCACCAACCCACACCCGATGGGGGGGTTGTTTTGAAACATCCAATTGAACACAAACACGAGCAGCATCAGTGCGTGTAAGGCATAGAGTGTTGCGGTCTACCTGGAGAACAGGGCCAATGCTACCAGCAATGGACTGAATCATACCATCACTGAAGAAGTTCACAGGTAGACCTGGGAACTCAAGCCACACCGGGACAAGAGGAGAGTCTTCATCCGGCCTGAAGTTCATAGTCCACTTGGAGAACCAAAACGGTTTGCCTTTGATGAACAGGGACTCCTTGAGAAGCACTTGCAGGTAATCAGATTGGTTCTGAAATCGCAGCAATAGGTGGCGACCATCCAACGCACTAAGAAAAAAATCCTGCTGGAACTGAAATCTCTGGGAGAGATGAAGTCTGATATCTTGATAAGCAGGTCTACCCATGGGAGTCTTAGCCACAATAGCATAGTCCAAGGTCTTGCAGGAAAGATTAATTTCCTCCACGGTGAAGAAAGCAGTAGGCTCCCCTGAATCTGTGTATGCAGGGCCGTGGACAGCAATAGGGGGAGGAGGAGGGGGAACAGATTGTATAAGCACCTGGGCGAATGATGGCTGGCTTGGCGATGGAGCAGTGCTGGGATCTCCAGCAGGGGACGCCAAGGGAAGAGATGGCCAGGGGTTGGAGATGTTGTCCTTCAGAGGAGCAGACTGGTTTCCATTAGCAGCAGGTCTGCCACGGGCGCCAGGAGTAGCCGCACGAAGAGGGGGCTTAGCCGTTGCAGCAGAAGGAGCAGGGGCAACTCCAGACGCACGGGCTGGCACAGGGGCTTTAGTAGGGCCCTTCCCACGACCGGAGGCCACCTTGCTGGGAGCAGGAGGAAGAGCAAGGCCATGGACAGCAACCGCACCAGCAGAAGCAGCATCTTGGGCAGCCGGTGGAGAAGGGGTGGGCAGAAGGGCAACATCTCCATCCAAGGATGGTCCAGGCCACTGGAGAGGCGCGTTACCACCAAGGAGATCATGTTGCACTGAAGGAAGAAGCAGGGGAGATGAAGAGGCATCCTTTGAGGACGAAGGGATGCCACCGGGATGCGAACGGTCACCGACGATCATGGGCTGGTAGGGCGCAGTGCTCGGCAGCAACACACCGGCGGCGTGATCCATGGCGGGCAGGGGGCCATGGCCAACTCCCCCAACAGCAGAGGAAGAGGGCCCACGGCCATCAGCAGCAGGAGGAATGGGAACCGAGCCATGCAAGGTGCATGGAGGAGGAGCGTCCACGGCAAGGGGGGACGGCTCCACCTGGCAGCCAGCAGGAGGACCACCGTGGGGAGGATCCGCCAGGCCAGGAGGGAGGGACGGAGGCCCCCCACCAAGGCCTGCCATGGCCGGCGAGGCCAAGGCCGGAGGGAGAGCCAAATCACCAAGGGAGGTGAAGAGACACGGGAGAGGAAGGAGGAGAGCGCTAACTGATACTCCTACTCGTTTGCCCGAGGCTGTTGGGGAGCCTCAGGAGAGGTCGCCCGTGGAGAAGGTGCTTGCCGCTGCCAAGGCGGCCGCTCGGCAAGAGGTCGAACGAAAGAGGGCGGAGGTCTTCCGGATGACTTTAGCTTCCCCGCCTCCATCAATCCCTTCCTTTGAAAAAATTTGTTGTGCCCTAGGCCGAGACGAGCCGTCTCGCAGGTGAGACTCTTGGATACCGACGCTTTTCAAGGTCCAGCCACTTTTCGGGAAAATTCTTTATACATGCCTGACGTGCGTGTTTCCTTCCCCCAGCCGAAGCAAGGGAGACGTGTTCTGTGAGGGTCTCCGGCAAGGTAGTCGACCTACAGGAGCTAGAGCAGAGGAGGGCCGAGGCCGAGAGGTTCGTGGCTGCGTTCGCGACTGCTCAAGCCGAGCCCAGCCAACCCATCAGTTAGAGATTCTTACTTTGCCGACGGTTCCATCTAACCCCTTCTTGCCTTGTGGGACAAGATCTTTGACACTAGTCTCTTCTTCGAGTCCCTGCGGAGGAGCCAACACCTACTTCTGCTCTAGACGTGGGCGAAACCATTGCACCTGGGGTCGCGCCTTCTGTGGAGGAGACCATCCCTAGCCCGCTCCCGACCGCGAAGACCAAACAGGGTAATTCCTTTCACTGTCGTGGCTGACGTACTGTTCTTTTGTTATTCGTTGGGAGCCCGAGGACTTTCATCTAACCCAAACACTTCCTCATTTGGGAGCTCCCCTCGCCCCCCTTCCCGAATGGGTGCAGGCCCAGAGAATCCCCGAGCTGACACAGACGAGGCGGAGGTTGAAGTCTGGGAAGTCGCCGTCTCCTAGTCCACGTGAGGAAGAGGTGGTCAATTCCACGGCGAGAGCCTCCTCTCTGACAAGGGAGGAGCCTACCCCGACCCAGTCTTCCTCGGGCGAGAAGGTAGACTACGACTACTCCTCTGATGAGGTGGCTTCGGGTGAGGATTTTGTAAGTGTGGGCCCGTTCATATGGGTCCCCCCCTTTATGGCTAGCTTTCGGCCCTCTGTCTCTTATCCTCCGGTCAACTTGCAGGAGCAAACCCAGCTAGAAACCATGGAGGCACCCATCTCGGATGCACTAGCGGAGCGATCCAGGGGCGGCGATGCCAGCTTGGGGAAGCTGGCGGCCTTATTCGAGGTCTTGCAGCAAGAAGTAGCTGCGGAGACCGTGTCAACGGCCGGTGAGGCTCTGGAGGAGGGAGAGATAGCACCAGAAGGTAGCATAATCCTGGTTACTGAGGTAAATACGGGACCTCCGGGATCTATCTTTACATTTTATTATATATATATATTTTTGAGATTCGGGGTAGCATGCCTTGATCGATGTGGGGCTAACTCCATTCTCTATGTTTCAGGAGGAAGCAAGGCCCCCAGAGGCGCGGGCCACTAAAACCCGCAAGGCCGTCATGAAGCAGAGGGAGGCAGCGGGCCTTGCGAAGGTTGACGAGCCGCAACTGCTCTCAGAGTCAGAAGTGGAGCACTTGGTGTCATTCCTGCAGTCGGGGAGTGGGCTGAAGCTTATGGTTCCTCTTCCGCCTCCCCGACCGCTTATGACACCCGAGGAGGGCTAGCTTCTGGGAAAGATGCTCGCTAGCCTTGCGACTTCTGGAGAGAAGGAAGCACAGGAGGAAGAGGCGGTAGGTCCTTCAATAGCGGCATCTAGTTTAGCTCCGCTCCACGCCCTTCCTCTATCCGAGAGTAGGGTGGAGCACCCCCTCGCAATGATGGAGCCGGGTGGTTCAGTCATAGCTCTGCCGGCTCCTCTGGCGACGGCCGGCCGAGAGTTATCTTTTGAAGCGGGAGGACCCAGTGATTTGGCCGTGGCACTTCCCTCTTCTTCGGCTGCAGTGGATGTCGAGATATGGGCTGCCGTGGACAACGCGGTGGAGTTCAATCCTCCAGCGGTACCTTCAATTGGCCACGCTGCTTCGGATGCACCGGTTCGGCAGATGTTGCTGATGCTTCGCTCGATGATGCTTGCCGACCCCTCCCTTACGTACGGAGGGGTGCATGCTATAGTGATGTAACTAACCGGTGCACTACAAGTGCTGGGTTGCCCCCTAGAGGAATGGTTGTGACGAGTCTTATTATTGTTAAAATATGTGAAGCATCGCAAATTCCTTGAGACTCGGGCCCCCAACGAGCTTGCCACCATCAAGGCCCAAGAGGGTGAATATTTGTAAGCTTTGGCGGTGTGTCGAAGTAGCGAGGAATAGCATGAGAAGGCCCTGGAAGGAGGTCACCGCGATGTCCACGCCTTTAAGAATAGAATCGAGAAACTAGAGGGCTATCTCGCTGCAGCTAGGTCTAAGCTGGCCGAGGTTTAGGCGACCGTCGAGAGGGAAAGCGAGGTGCTTGCCGTTGCCAGGGCCAAAGCGACATCCATGGAAACGGGGCTGGCGCGCCTCAAGGAGCAGAGGGGCCGATAACGCGACATGGCAGGCTTTCCTTGTGTCGGGATTCTCCCCCTCAAGGATATCTTTCGGGGCATCGACTGAGCGCTGCTCTCCTCGGCCCTCCTCTTGTACTCTGCTTCTCTCTCTTTCTCTTCTCTTCTCTTTTCCTTTTTTGACATGCAACTAGGGGTATGCCCGAAAGCATGTGTATCCCCCCTTCTTGAAATAGAAAATCATTCGCGCCCGTACTTTTGCATACTGGCTCACGACCCCTTTCTTCTCCTCTCTTCTTTTTTTTTTTGCCCTTCGGCGAGATACAAGTCCACGCCAGTCGTTTGGTCTAAGGACGCTTCGGTCAGGTTTGCAGAGGTGCGTAGGAGAGTGCTCGCCTCCCTAGGGGAGAGACGAGGGGATCACTCCACCACATGAGCCTCGTGACCTCGCCGAGCGATTTCATGAGGGAAATTGGCCTGGAGGGAAGGTAGTCATCACCCGTAGGGACGGAGAGAAGAGTTTATTGGTTCAAATGACCTGGACGAAAGGTCCAAGTCATGAGGGGTGTCCATCGTCTGAAGGGACGAAGAGAAGAGTTTATTGGTTCAAATGACCTGGATGAAAGGTCCAAGTCATGAGGGGTACCTATCACCCGAAGGGACGGAGAGAAGAGTTTATTGGTCCAAATGACCTGGACGAAAGGTCCAAGTCATGAGGGGTACCTGTCGCCTGAAGGGACAGAGAGCAGAGTTTATTGGTTCAAATGAGCTGGACGAAAGGTTCAAGTCATGAGAGGTGTTTGTCGTTTCGGCCCGAGAGGGGTCTGGGCAAGATGTTCGTTCGTCGGTATTGCCGAGGTGGCAGAACCGACAAGGTTTGTTTGTCTTTTGAAGTATTCGTCAGTGCTGGGTCAGTGCCGATGCAAAGAGGGGTTTATTTTCCTACCCCAGACGTAAGGTCCAGGTAAGGTGCTTGTTCGTCGGGGTTACCAAGGTGGCGGAGCCGACGTGGTTTGTTTGTCTCTTAGAATGTTCATCGGCACTGGGTCGGTGTTGACGCAAAGAAGGGTTTATTATCTTATCCCAGACGTAAGGTCTGGGTAAGGTGTTTGTTTGTCGGGGTCATGTTGTGCATATGTTGTCTAGCTTTGATGTTAGCAACATATATTATTCTGTTTTGGTGTTAGCAACAAAGTAACAAAGTAACATACATTGTGCTTTGTGCCTGTTGTGCATGCTTGCATTTCATTCAATGCATTGTGTTTGTGTCTGTTTGCATGTGTCTATTTGCATTTCATTAACTCTGTGATGATACCTTAATGCTGGCTGAAGGAATGCATGAAGGCATCATATTGATCTTATTGCCATAGTCTTTCATGCCTGCCATAGTCTTGCAATGCAGTTGCCTTCTTGTTCAGTTACTTGTTCAACACTGCATGCAGTTGCTGTCTTTGTTCAATGCAGGTTACAGGCTGTGTTATAAGAACACTGCGTGGACGCTATCAGGAGACAGCGTCTACGCATCGAGGCTTAAGCTTTGTTAAGTTAACCATCCGGACAGCACCCAGCTGGCGACGTATCGTAATCTCCTCTGGCAAGCGGAGAAACCTACATATTTTGAGGAGGCGCCAGCGGCCCCGACCACAACTCCTCTGTCCCATCCTACGAAGAGGCCCCGAGCAAAATCGCCTGTGAAGAAGGCCTTGGATGAGGCGAAGGACACTAGGCGGCGGGAGGCCAAGTGCCTGAAAGTAGAGGCTGCCCAGCCTACAAAGACCATTCCTCCACCGCCTCCCATCCCATCGTTTGAGGCGTTTGAGGTCGACCGTGCCGAACCAAGCCGACCGGCAGGTGAGATTTCGCTTGTCAAGATTATCCTTCAGGTGGAGTTTATCTTCGTATTAGCACGGGCTGCTCACACCTGGATATCTTTTATGTTCATCAGCTAGGGAGGAGCCCCCGCCGTCGCCAATCCCCGCTACAGAAGAGGCCTGGGTTGGGTCAGAGCCACTGTCCACTCCCACCCATTTGCCCGGGGCTACTGGGGAGCCTCAAGAGAGGTCGCCTGTGGAGAAGGCGCTTGCCGCTGCCAAGGTGGCTGCGTGGTAGGAGGTCGAGCGGAAGAGGGCAGAGGTTTTTCGGACGACGTTTGCTTCCCCCCCTCCATCAGTTCCCTCCTTTGTGACGTTCGCCATGCCTCGGGCCGAGCCGAGTCGTCCCGCAGGTGAGACTTTTGGATGCGGACGCCTTTTAGGGTCCAATCGCTTCTAGGGGAAATTTTTTTTCTATGCATGCATGATGCACGTGTTTCCTTCTCCTAGCCGGAGTGAAGGAGGCGCGTTCCGTGGGGGTCCCCGGCAAGGCAGTCAGCCCGCAGGAGGTAGAGCAGAGGAAGGCCGAAGCCGAAAGGTTCGTGGCCGCGCTTGCGGCTACTCAGGCCGAGCCTAGCCAACCCTCAGGTTAGAGATTTTTGCCGATGGTTCCACCTAACACTTTCTCACCCTGTGAGACAAGATCTTTGATGTGGGTTTCTTCTTCCAGCCCCTGCGGAGGAGCCAGTACCTGCTTCTACCTTCGACGTGGGCGAAGTCGTCGCACCTGGGGCCACGCCCTCCTTGGAGGAGACAGTCCCCGGCCCGCTCCTAGTCACGGAGACTGAACAGGGTAATTCCTTCCACTGGCGCGGCTAACCCTTTTTATTCGTTGGGAGCCCGAAGACTTTCATCTAACCCAAATGCTTCTTCATTTGGCAGCTCCCCTCGCACCCCTCCCCGAATGGGTGCAGGCCCGGAGAATCCCCGAGCCAATGAAGGCCTACATGAGGAGGAGGCTAAAGTCTGGGAAGTCACTGTCTCCTAGTCAGCGCGAGGAAGAGGCGATCAATTCCGCAGCGAGAGCCTCCTCTCCGACGAGGGAGGAGCCTACCCTGACCCAGTCCTCCTTGGGCGAGAAGGTAGACTACGACTACTCCTCTGATGAGGTGACTTCGGGCGAGAATTTTGTAAGTGTGAGCCCATTCACATGGGGCCCCTCCTTGCGGCCAACCTTCGATCCTTTATCTCTTATCATCCAGCTAACACGCAGGAGCAAATCCAGCCGGAGACTGTGGAGGCACCCATCCCGGACATACCAATAGAGCGATCCGAGAGAGATGACACCGGCTTGGGGATATTGGCGGCCCTGTTCGAGGTCTTGCGGCAAGAAGTAGCCGCGGAGACCATGACACCGGCCGGTGAGGCTCTGGAGGAGGGAGAAATAGCACCGGAAGGCAGAATAGTTCTGGTGATCGAGGTACAAGTGGGGCCTCTGGGACCTCTCTTACATCTCCTCGAGGCTTGAAGGAACCTACCTCAATCGATGGAAGGCCAACCCCATTTCCATATGTTTCAGGAGGAAGCAAGGCCCCCAGAAGCGCGCACTGCTAAAGCCCGCAAGGCTGTCATAAAGCGGAGGGAACTAACGAGCCCTGCGGGGGTAGACGAGCCACGACTACTCTCAGAGTCGGAGGTGGAGCGTTTGGTGTCATTCCTACAGTCGGGGAGCGGGCTGAAGCTTATGGTTCCTCTTCCGCCTCCCTGACCACTTATGACACCCGAGGAGGGCCAGCTTCTGGGAAAGACGCTTGCCAGCCTTGTGACTTCCGGGGAGGAGAGAGCACAAGCGGAAGAGGCGGCAGGTCCTTCAATAGCGGCATCTGATTTAGTTCCGCTCCACCCCCCTCCTCTAACCGAGAGCAGGGTGGAGCAGCCCCTCGCGATGACGGAGCCAGGTGGTTCAGTCACAGCTCTGTCGGCTCCTCTAACGATGGCCGGCTGGGAGTTATCCTTCGAAGTAGGAGGGCCCAGTGATTTGGCCATGGCACTTCCCTCTTCTTCGGCTATGGTGGATGCCGAGATATGGGCCACCGTGGACAGCGTAGTGGAATTCAATCTTCCAGTGGTACCTTCAATTGGCCACGCCGCTTCGGACGCACCGGTTCGGCAGATGTTGCTAACGCTTTGATCGATGATGCTTGCCGACCCCTCCCTTACATACTGAGGGACGCATGTGATAGTGATGCAACTAACCGGCGCATTACAAGTGTTGGGTTTCCTCCTAGGGGAATGGTCACGACGAGTCCTATTATTGTTGAAATATGTGAACCGTCGCTAATTCCTTGAGACTCGGGCCCCCAACGAGCTTGCCGCCATCGAGGCCCAAGAGGGTGAATATTTACAAGCTTTGGAGGTGCGTCGAAGCAGCGAGGAGAAGCACGAGAAGGCCTTGGAAGGAGGTCACCGTGATGTCCATGACCTCAGGAATAGCATTGAGAAACTAGAGGGCTATCTCGCTGCAGCCAGGTCTGAGCTGGCCGAGGCCGAGGCGACCGTTGAGAGGGAAAGCGAGGCGCTCGCCGTTGCTAGGGCCGAAGCGACATCCGTGGAAATGGAGCTGGCGCATCTCGAGGAGCAGAGGGGCCGATTACGTGACATGGCAGGCTTTCCTTGCATTGGGATTCTCCCCCTCGAGGATATCTTTCGGGGCATCGACTGAGCGCCGCTCTCCTCGACCCTCCTCTTGTACTCTACTTCTCTCTCTTTCTCTTCTCATCTCTTTTCCTTTTTTTTTGACATGTAACTAGGGGAATGTCCCGAAGCACGTGTATCCCCCCTTTTTGAAATAGAAAATCATTCGCGCATATACTTTTGCATGCTGGCCCACGAATCTTCCCCCCCTTCTCTTTGTTTCCCAGACGCAGCTCGGTGCTGGAAAGAAACCAGTGGGCCTGATAGTCGATGAAATTCAATTCGATCGCCTTGCGCAGATAATGCTTCGCGCTATCGAACTGCTCCATGTTGAAGTAGGCATCGCCGATCATGGTTAATGCCCCGGAATAGTCGGGCTGCATTTCCAGGACTTTGCCGTAGCCGACGATCGCGCTGTCGAACTTCTTCTCAATATTCTTCACGCTTTCGCTCAGCTTGTTCACGGCACCCGCTAGATCCGGGAAGCCCCCCCAGGGAGACCCTCCCCAGCCACGCCATCCCCTACCCCGCGAACTCACAAAATCCCTCCAACCTCTACTTCATAACCCCGGCACTGCACAGATATCCATCAACTCCATCATCCTAAAACTGCCGACGACCTCGTCATCGCCTACAGCTGCAACCATCGAGGAAGCGGAGACGGGTCCCAATGAGAAGAACCCGCACTGAGATCAGCAAGCCGAGGAGCACGGGATCAAATCCAGCACGGCAGAGATGGAGGAAGGGAAGGGTTACCTCAGCAGGGATCGGGCGGAGATGGAGCAGAATTGGGAAGCATCGCGCTGCGCAGAACTCCAGACGTGAACGGAGATCTGCGACGGGAGTGGAGAGGAACTGGAAATCGGAGATTAAAAAAAAAGAGAGAAAATTGCCATCTGAGGGGGAAGGCGCGGGCCCTGCCGACCCACCGGGGGTAATGTCGTCACTCGTCATCTCGCCATGCTACTCGTGTGGAGGAGGGGCCGGAATGGGGTCCACCCCTTCCCCTCGTACGCAACGGATCCATTGTGGAAACGGGTTTCGAAGCCGATCCGGACCGCGGATGTCGGAATCCGAGGAGGTATGCGAGCATACGACTGCCGTCGTTCGGGACCGCCCGATCGGTGTCCTCTACGAACTGAAAATCGTTTGGGTTGTTATTTATGGGGATGTTTACCAATAAATCATTACGAAACATGAATTTTTAAAAAAATATTATAAAAAATATGTTAGTAGGTATATCACTAGACAGCAAATATTGACTTTTTGATTCTTGAACAAAGAAAGCTCTTCTCTTTGGATTATTTAATCCCCAAGCCACCAGACATGCCATGATTTGTGGATCTGGTTCCTGGCTTGTCCCTTGAGCATCTAAGATGTATAAAAACATCTCTTAAGGGCAAGAAAACCCTACTCAAAAAAGGGGAGATCAAGGAAGCTGTGGAGGGGAGAAAGAAGGCTATTGTAGCTTCGTGAATAGTACTCCGTCCAGAGATTCTTCATCCATCTTCAAGTTTTTCATGATCAAGCTGAGGCCAATCAATCCCAAGTCAAGTGGAGAGTCAAGCTTCATCCAAAATCTGCATTACCTACTCAGGGGGAGCTAAAATCAGAGTCTTTATTTTGTGTTTCTACCTTCATATTCTCTAAGCTTCAAGTGTATGGTCTTGTAATCTCTAAACATTTATTTGTGTGTGGATCTTCTTAGATCTGTGTGTGTATGTTTGATTTCTATTAGATTTGTCTGTGTTTAAGTGTACTTACACCTTCGTGGGAGTTCCCATCTCCCTACGAGTGTGTGTGTGTTCAGATCTTGTAATTCTTTACAAGATAGTGTGTGAATCCCCACAGTCTGTGAGGGGTGGACGTAGGTTGCCGTTGTTGTATCCGAATGACCTAAAAATCTCTGTCTCTTGTGTGGTCTGTTCCTTATCTTCTACCTCTCATTTTGTTCTAGCATGCTCGCATATTACATTTGTTGAATTCTTCATTTAGATCTAGATTAATTGATCACTTTCACAATAGATCTCGGGTATATCAAAAGCTGGGTTCGGATTGACAAGGTTAGTATTGTCCGGAAGATAACACCTTGCGTGAGAGAATCCTTGGATTTCCATCTCCGCCTAGTACCAAAGAGCTATTGTGGTGGTTGATTTTGATAGATCTGTTTTGCCTTGCATCAGATCTGAATTTGATAGTTACTGTTACATCACACTTGTTTTAAATCGCCTAAGGTTTTCTAAAACTTTGTTATCACCCAATTCACCCCCCCTCACCCATGGCCACTTACAACTGTATGAAGATTGAGAAATATATGGGGTACACTCTACAAAATGATGAAGTTCAATGAGTGACCAAAAGACAAATCAATATTACAGATGATGATGAATCTGATGGTGATGATAATGAGCCTGATATTAACCTTGGACAGGAACATGAACAAGCCCAGCCTCTAATGGAGGAACCAGAAGGTCCAAAATAAGATCAGCCTCTAGTGCCTTCTAAAGAAGAAATGGAAATGGTGAGGCAAATTGAAATTGATTATAAATACTTTGAGGAGTGGTTTACGAGGATGGATGCGTAGTTCACTCTACTGGGGTAACAAGTCACTCAAGTTAGTACAACTATGGATTCTCTCACTAGGGATGTGACTGACATCCGACTACACCAACAGAACCAGCAACAATCCTTCACTACCCACATGGAGACTCAAAGCTGCATCTATTAGGATATAATGGACTACCTTCACCAGCTCTTAGATGATCCCTCTCGTTCATCTGATTATGTGTCCCTGGACTATCTAGGATTGTGTACTTTACTTAACCCTTCCCACAATTTTTTGATGATGTCAAAGAGGTAGAATATGCGTATGTTTATATCTATGTTGCTACTTTTTTATGTGTGCTTGTCTTTTGAATGTGTGATTGTGTGTGAGCGTATTGCAGAATGCATCTCAAGTTGTCTCAAGTGTCTAATGTAGTACTGTAGTGTCAAGTGTCTAGTGTAGTGTCAAGCGTCTAAGTATGAAAATTTTCAAAATTTAAAAAGAGACTGCCTGTGCGCCTATGTCATTTCTTTTATGTGTGTGATCGAATCATGGGCTCATCATGATTGTGCTTCATTGGTTCAATTTTATTGCATTTGATTCTAGATGGAGGAAGTCTTCACAGTCTGAGAACAAATATGCCGACCAAACCCTTTTGAGTCTATCGACTGGACTCAGTTATACTTCTGAAAAAAAACCTTCTGTAGTTTAGATTTTTGAATCTTGCTAACCTAGTCCTTTGAACCTATCGACCTGCTCTAAAGTTTCTATGAAATCAATAACTCTACTGTTGTGAACTTTGCTTCAGTCTGAAACCTCACAACCATTTGGGACCTAACAATTTGGCACTATCACTGTCTGAAAATCTTCTCTCTTCAGGTCTGCCTATTTATTACCACTTGGTATCTATAAAAATCTCCAATCCCAACCATTGGCAACAAGTGTTATCTATTTTTCTACTCTCCTTAGTGCCAGCCATGTTTGTGGTTGTCTAGGGTCCCAAACAGTTGGTATCTCTGCCTCATTCAGATCCAACAAGTGCTCTTTCATCAAGCCCCCTCCGGGTCGAGGTCTACTTCAGAATTCTGCTCATCGAGTGTCGACCCCAAGGGTTGACCCCTCTGTCCAAAGATATCTTGGATGTTCTGGTATCTGTCACTCAGATAAACTAGTCGTCTGCTATTGAAAGCTTCACATCTCAATAGTTGATATCACCTCCCAACAGTTGGTATCTCTACAAACCAAATCAGTTCAATGGCAGTCGAACTGATCTCAGATCGCATCCTCTCAGCTATTTCCAAATATCTTGCATATACCTGCCTAATCTGACCTTAGACATTTTTGCCTTGTCTCTCATGCTTCAGACTATGCTGCTTTATTGTGACTCCATGGCATCCGATGCCAATTTATGTGGTCAATTTATGCCAAGCCAAAGGACCAAACCTAACAATTAGAAGGGCCCTAACAATCTGTTCTTGCATCTGGCTACTCTAGAACTCATGGCATGCAACATAAGAAAGGAGCCAACAATTGGCTCTTCACTTCTACATCACTATTGAATGCATATCTGGCTACCTGCTCGCTTGCTTGCATTTGGAATTTGAATTTTTACCCCCCCATGTGCTCATATTCTGACTTTGTAATTGTCTTTCATCTAAGCCCTCTTTGCTGATGGAAAAGGGGGAGAAGCTTTTGAGTCATCATTGCCTATTTCATGATTGTATTCTTTCAAGAGATGACTCATAATGAACTCGCAATGACTTGTAGTTACCATCATCAAAAAGGAAAATTACTCACAATGTTGTCATCATCAAAAAGGGGGAGAATGTTGTCTCTGTAGTTTTGATGATTTCCAACACTCTGAGTCATTAACATTCTAATTTCTTAATTGTTGATGAAGTCAATGCCATACCAGAAATTGCAAGAGATGAAGCCCAATGAACACTCCTAAGATACATCAATTCAATTCATTGTCAAGCATTCTGATGACTAGTCCGAGCTTAAGGTGGAGAAGACCGAGCTACTGCAGCACTCCGAGCACTGTAGCAGGCCGAGCTACTGTAGCATTCCGAGCACTGTAGTAGGAAGAGCATTGTAGCAGCCCGAGCACTGTAGCAGCCCGAGCCAAAGTTGGAGAAGGCTGAGCTACTGTAGCAAATCGAGCTACTATAGCAGCCCCAACTAAAGTTGGAGAAGGCCGAGTAACTATAGCAACCAAGCTACTGTAGCAGTCCGAGTACTATAGCATGCCGAGCTACTATAGCAACCGAGCTACTGTAGTATGCCGAGCATTGTAGCAGCCCGAGCACTATAGTAATCCGAGCTACTGTAGCAATTCGAGCTATATAAAAGAGGTCTGAGCTCATCTGAAGATGGTCGAGCTACTGTAGCAGTCTGAGCACTATAGTGGTCCAAGCTACCATAGCAGTGTCGAGTAGAAGGCAGAAGAGAAGGCGAGCAAAGGGACTACAGAGAAGAGAAGAGAGAGATTGACTGTTCTTAGCTGAAAAAGTCGAGTGCTCACACATTGTCGCATCAACTCCATTGAAGATCTCTATCTTTTCTCTCTATAATACCTACAACGGTTCTGAGGAATTCTAGAGGATTAAAATAGAACCGTAAACCTCTGACAAAATGGATTTCGAGGTACTCCATCTTTCTGCTGTCAACTAATGAGATATGATCCTAGAATGGTACATAGAACAAAAAGTGACCAGAGCCAATGAGGAAGTAGGTCGTAAGATTTTCTTCCATATGGGTCATTAAATGCTCAGATTTGGAGCAGAAGAAAAGCCTCTTTTATATTCCAGCCACATACTCACGGTAGTAGTCATTATCCCTATCGTGTTCAGCCCGTCGAGGGGGAGCCCTCTGGGCGTTGTGCCTAGGTCCTTGATGCGACCGGGGTGGAAGAGTACTGGGTAAGGAATGTCTCGATCTCAGCCACTATATTGTTCAAGCGGTCAAATGACTTGACCTCAGTGCCGATCATCCTCTCAAGGATTTCTTTCTTCAGATTTTGTTTACAAATCTTCACTGCGTCCTCCTGATGCAGAGGACGTCTGCACCTCATGCTAAGATTCCTCAATCTTTTAATATAGTCGAGCGCCGACTCATCGTTCCTTTGTCTCATGGCATAGAGCTCTGCCACGGTGACCGCCCATTCGGCAACGTAGAATCTTTCTTTGAACTTCTTTTGCATGTCAGGCCAGTCGGCAATGGACCCTAGCGGCAGGCTCGAGTACCATTCAAAGGCAAGCCTGGTGAGTGTTGAGCCGAAGAACTTCAAAAGATAGGCTTCATCAGCAGACAGGTCTCCCATAACATGCATATAATAGGCAATGTGTTCCCTAGGCGACCCTTGCCCGTTTAACTTCTCAAACTTCGACGGCTAGGTGATGCCAACCGGCAGCTTCTTCGTGGCGTAATGAGTCGGGTAAGGTACTCGGTAGATATCAAAGGGGGTTTGATCACCATCACCCCTCTCGGCCAGCTTCATATCAATCATCTGCTCAAGCATCAACTGGCTAACGGCCGCTGGGTCGACCGGGCCTGGGTAGAAATGGGCAGGCTGCACCCTTAGAGTGGTCAGCACTGTCGCCTGTGGAGCCATGGGGGACCCTTGGGAGGGGAGAGCTGGCGGCGGGGCCGGTGTTGTGTATTGTGCCCATTGCAGGGGCATACCCCCAGGAAAATTGGGTGCCTCTGGGAATGTTGCAGCCTGTAAAGTCACCTCCGAGGATTGTCCGTTGCCCCCGGGCACCTCGAGTAGGACCTCAGTCTGCCCAGATGTCGAGGGTTGGGCATTTCTTTCATTTAGTTGCTTCTTCAGCAGTTCGATCACGAGTGCGTCTCGACTTACGGGCCACTTATCCAAGGTCCTCTGAGCGACCTTCTTTACCCCTCCTCTGAGAGGTCTTTTCCTGTACATTCTTTAGAGTCTTCTCCTTCTTTTTCTATAGGACAGGTCAATGAGGATAGGAATAATGGGTCAAGGGTAGTACCCAAAAGAAAGTCCAAGGGTAAGAAAATCTCTCGTCAGTTCCTTCTAGATCTAGCTAACAGATGTCAAGCATGCCTAGACATTCCTCAGCTGCTAGAAAATCCCATCTAACTACCAGAGATAGAATGTGAGGAGAATTACACAATTGATGAAGGGTATAGAGTCCATGAGATCACAGATGAAGAATATCCAATTGAATAGGGGGATGAAGAATATGAGGACGTGGCTGACGCATATGCTAGTGGGATGAGGAGATTTGATGAGCCGTCAGCCACTGTAGAGGAATCAACTAAAGAAATAAACTTGGGAACCGAGGAAGACCTTAGGATCATCCTCATAAGTAATAATTTGTCATCATTGGAAGAAGAGGCACTAATCGAGGTTCTCAAGGAATACAAGGACACATTTGCATGGAGTTATGAGGATATGCTGGGTTTGGATTCCACTCTGGTTAAACACCGTTTAATCTTAAAATCAGAGTTTATCCTTGTAAAGTAAAGGTTAAGCCGTTTCCATCCACAAATGGCTTTGAAAATGAAGGAGGAGCTCGACAAGCTCCACAAAGTTAGATTTATCAGAGTCATCCTTTATCCGCAATGGGCGGTAAATAATGTCCCGATCAAGAAGAAGGATGGAAAGGTGAGAATCTGTATTAATTTTTGGGACCTTAACTACGCGTGTCCAAAGGATGATTTCTTCTTGCCTCACATCGATGTTTTGATTGATAACACGACAAGATATGAAACCCTCTCGTTCATGGATGACTTTTTGGGATATAATCAAATTCGTTTGGCAGAAGAAGATTAGGAGAAGATATCATTCACTACACTTTGGGGAACATATTGTTATGTGATCATGCCATTTGGTTCTCTTCTCCTCTATTCTTCTCTTCTGCTCTCTCCTCTTCTTCTGTTGGGCGCTCTTGTACTTCGCTTGAACTAGATCGCTCGGCTTCTGAGAAGTATTTCTTCTTGTTCAGTATGCGCGCTATTCTTGGACGAAGACCAGTAGTATATATAGCTCTTCCGGAAGGGCACAGGGAGTGTGGATCGCGTGTGACTCCCCTTGAAGTCTTCCAGAACCCAAATACCTCCGATCCACGTGTCAGAGGGTAGCAACCTCGGATCACGTAATCTCGTCAATGATAGAATGTCTTCGACAGATCATAGGGTGCCTGGCAATTGGTCGAACAGATAGACTGTAAGGAATAGTTCATAAAAAATATGTGCACGAGCCATAAACCAGACAGTTAACAAACACTGCACGAAGATATTAATAGCAGATGTGCAGGAAGTATAATAGTGCAATTTGTGCAGGAGATATAGTGGGAGCACAATGATACAAAGTGTGAAACTACATGTACGAGGTATGAAATGAGAGAATTAACAAGACATGGTAAGAAATGACACGAGGGTTAAGTAATGAAGAAAAATAGACATGAGGTATCACCTCGTCAACCAGAAAATTGCACGAGGTATGAATACAGAGAAGATAGCATGATGCAAGACAACGTAGATCAAGAGAAAAATTGCACGAGCTACAAACAGTGTTCATGCTCAAGGTTTTTCATTGAAACTGACATCAACACGAGGTATACGGTAGAAAATATGACATGGGGTGAGTTCTTCGAAAACACAGCTCGAGGTATGAAATCATGAACACACCAAGGGGCTGAGTGAAAAGGAACATGAAGGATATGTTTAGACAAATGCACTAAGTGTCCTTCCAAAAATTGCACGCAATATAACACTTGAAAATAACACGAGCTTTAACAGTGATGAAGCTCTTGAAAAATAACACGAGCTTCAATAGTGACAAAGCTCTTGTAAAAAGAAAAACACGAGCTTCAACAGTAATGAGACTTCACGAGGTATAGAGTAGACAGCAAACCTACACCAAGTTGCTATCATCAAAACAAATATCACATCAAAAACTAGATGAGCATGAATTAGTCCTAGGGGACACAACAATTAACCCTCTTGAGATTCAATTCAAATGTCATAAGGGAACTGATGAGTTCGTCGACGGTGGTAGTTGCCAAGTTCCTGGACTCTTCCATTACCGTGGCCTTAGTGTGCCAAATCGGTGTCAAGGATCGGAGAATTTTCCTCACTAGCTTGTACTCACTATATATCTTGCCTAAACATCTTAAACTATTAATGAGCACCATGAACCTAGCATACATCTCAGATATAGTCTCATTAGATTTCATCTTAAATGCTTCATATTCAGAGACTAGCATGTTCGCTTTAGTTTCTCGTACCTGAGACGTTCCCTCATATATTGCCTCTAATTTGTCCCACATTTCCTTAGCTGTGGAGTAGGAGGATACTCTGGAAAACTCAGTGGGATGTAAAGCACATTGCATAGCATTGACAGTGCTTCAATTCAAGGTTGACCTTCAAATCTGCTCTTGAGTCCAGACATCTTCATCTTTAGGGAGCTCGAATGGACCTCGGCTTACCACCTTCCAGATCTCATAATCCTTGGCTCGTAAGAAGACCTGCATACGATTCTTCCAGCAAGCATAGTTAGTTCCATCAAAGAATGGCGGCTTACTTGTGGAATGACCCTTAGCTGTAAGACCTCTAGCATCAATTTCTAGATCTCTTCGAGATGTTAAGCCCTTGAGGAGAGTTAGGCTCTGATACCACGTAATGAGGGAATGGATGAGCTATTGATCTAGAGGGCGGTGAATAGATCTCCCCAAATTTTGGATTCTACAGTAGCTGATGAAACGCGGAATAAAAAGACTGCTGCGAATTAAGCTTCTAAGACAATTTGAATGAATAGCTAGGTGTCACAATGCACTCGATCATCTGCTTCTGCACCATGAGGCTTTCTGCAGCCACTCCATCCACCACCTCCGCTCCCCTTGGCCGGCACACTCGGTCATTCTACCATCTTGCACTCTTCGCCGGCCATACTGTACTATAAAATTCCATCTTTTATGATCATCTAAAACCAACATTATAGAGTATCATAATCATAAGAAATACCTTGTGCCAAATTAAAATATGTAATAATGAACATAAATAAAATATATAATTGCCTCAAAAATATACGTATGTTTTTGTGTATGTATGCATATGTTTATGTATCATTTTATATACACGTACATATGTACATCTTTTAAGTATATACTTAAATGATCTCCAATATCTTCCCACGCGAAGTTTCTTCGTGCCGTCTCTTCCCACCGGTTCCGCTTAAACGCAAAAATAAGCGTCACCGGCGATGACACCTACGAATCCCCAAGACGACGGAAGCCCACTTGCCATGACTCAGCGCCCCCATCTGTCAAGCCAGTCCTCTCCAGTAAGTAACCTCTGGAAGGGTCCCGTCCCCCCAGCCCAAGTCGGCGGCGCAAACCTTTACCCGAGAGACCTCCTCCACAGCAAGGTCACTCCACCCAATGCCGCTTCCCCGACTGTAAAGCCAGACCTCTGCAGGGTCCCGTACCCCCACCGAAGTCGGCGGCGCAACCCTTTACCTCCTCCACAGCAATGTCACTCTGGCTACGAGCAAGTCCACCTAATGCCGCTTCCCCAGGTGCTTTTTTCAAGAGAGCTGGTTAACCATATCGAGCTTTCCTTCCCCTGTTTTGGCTTGCAGCGCCTCTGTTTTTCCTGCTATGCTTTATAGGAAGGATTCCTTCCCGATCGCATCAATACCCGACTTCTTTAGTTCAAAATAGTTTTCTTTGTCATACGATAGTTGCTTCAACCTACCTACAGGCAAGTTAATCTGCTGCTAGGAGAGCTCCTGGGCAGTGATGGCATCGGCCAAGAGCGGCGACAAGGCCATCGGCATCGACCTCGGCACCACCTACAGCTGCGTCGGTGTGTGGCAGAACGAGGGTGGAGATTAACGTAAACTTTAGTCCCATATTAGATTTGTAAAATTTTTTGTATCATCAAAGAATTATATAAAGAGATGGGGTGTTCCTCTTGGAACAAACACCTAATTACTCTTCTTCCCCTCTTATTATTCTTCTTTCTCTATTTCTCTTATATCTCAACTGAGATCATACCCAATGACCAGGGCAACCGCACCACGCCGTCCTATGTCGCCTTCACCGACACCGAGCAGCTCATCGGTGACGCCGTCGAGAACCAGGTCGCCATGAACCCCGCCAACACCGTGTTCGACGCCAAGCGCCTCATCGGGCGGAGATTCTCCGACCCGTCCGTGCAAGCCGACATGCGGCACTGGCCCTTCAAGGTCGTGCCCCGTCCCGAGGACAAGCCCATGATCGTGGTCACCTACAAGGGCGAGCAGAAGCAGTTCTCCCCTGAGGAGATCTCCTCCATGGTGCTCACAAAGATGAAGGAGATCGCCGAGGCCTTCCTGGGCATGCCCATCAAGAACGTCGTCATCACCATGCCGGCCTACTTCAACGACTCACAGCGGCAGGCCACCAAGGACGCCGGCGCCATCGCCGGCCTCAACGTCAGCCGCATCGTCAACGAGCCCACCGCGGCCGCCATCGCCTATGGCCTCGACAAGAAGGCGCAGCGCACCGGTGAGAAGAACATCCTCCTCTTCGACCTCGGCGGCGGCACCTTCGACGTCTCCCTGCTCACCATCGAGGAGGGCATCTTCGAGGTGAAGGCCACCATCGGCGACACCCACCTGGGGGGCGAGGACTTCGACAACCGGATGGTGAACCACTTCGCGGTCGAGTTCCGTCGGAAGCATAAGGACATCAGCAACAACCCGCGGGCGATTCGCCGGCTGTGCACGGCCTGCGAGCGGGCCAAGCGGGCGTTGTCCTCCACGACACAGACCACCATCGAGATCGACTCCCTGCACGAGGGAGTCGACTTCTACGCCACCATCACGCGGGCCAGGTTCGAGGAGCTGAACATGGACCTCTTCCTGCGGTGCATTGAGCCCGTGGAGAAGTGCCTCCGCGACGCCAAGATCGACAAGGGCGCCATCGACGAGATCGTCCTCGTCGGTGGATCCACCCGCATCCCCAAGATCCAGCAGCTCCTGCAGGACTTCTTCAACGGGAAGGAGGTCTGCAAGAGCATCAACCCGGACGAGGCTGTGGCCTACGGCGCCGCCGTGCAGGCGGCCATTCTGAGCGGGGAGGGCAACGAGAAGGTTGTGGACCTGCAGTTGCTGGACGTCACCCCGCTCAGCCTCGGCCCGGAGACGACCGGCGGGGTCATGACCGTGCTCATTCCGCGCAATACCACCATCCCCAACAAGAAGGAGCGGGTCTTCTCACCTCACTCCGACAACCAGCCTGCGGTGCTCATCTAGGTGTACGAGGGGGAGCACACCCGCACCAAGGACAACAACCTGCTGGGCAAATTCAAGCTCGGCGGCATCCCGCCGGCGCCGCGGGGGATGCCCCGGATCAACGTCACCTTCGACATCGACGCCAACGGCATCCTGAACGTGTCGGCAGAGGACAAGACGGCGGGGGTCAAGAGCCGGATCACCATCACCAATGACAAGGGGTGGCTGACCAAGGACGAGATCGAGCGGCTGGTGCAGGAGGCGGAGCGGTACAAGGCAGAGGACGAGGAGGTGAAGAAGAAGGTGGAGGCCAAGAAGGAGCTGGAGAACTACGCCTACAACACGAGGAACACCGTGCGGGATGAGAAGTTCAAGGGGAAGCTGACGGCGCGGGACAGGGAGAAGATCGAGAAGGCGGTGGAGGAGACCATCGAGTGGCTCGACCGCAACCAGCTGGCGGAGGTGGACGAGTTCGAGCACAAGATGAAGGAGTTGGAGGAGGTGTGCAACCCCATCATCTCGCGCATGTACTAGGAGGGCACCGCCGCCAATGCCGGTGGTGGAGACTTCGGGGGCGGCGCCACCAGGCGAGGTGCCGGGCCCAAGATAGAGGAGCTCGACTGAGAAGGCCATGTCGTTTTGGCACCGTGTATTGGAGGCGGAGTTTTGGTTGCCGTCAGTGTGTCTACGGTTTGTGTCCATCTTCTTCCTTCTTCCTCGTTTCACCCACATCGGTCCACCAATGTTAAAAGGGAGGGTTTTTGACGCCGTGATAGAATAGATTGGTGTGTGGAGAAGTTGAGATATAAGAGGAATAGAGAAAGAAGAATAATAAGAAGGGAAGGACTTCCGGTCGACTTCTGGTAGGGGTGATTAGCTGGGATGTCGGTGGAGTGTCCCTCTTTCATCTCTGGGAGCGGTGGACGCCAGATCAGAGCCAACGTAATTAAGGGGGAATTAATTCCCAACCCAGCCCTACTGCCTTGTCATGAGACAAAACTACGCGACCTGGCGAGATCAGCTCCTGTGCCCAGATCCAGAGTCAGATCGGAGTGAGGCTGGCACCATTACGAAGAGGACTCGAAGATCTACAACATAATTGAAACCCATGACCATCCAACGGTCTGGATCGAACTGAGAAGCTCTGCAAGTCTGTAGTTATTTCGGCCTTAGATCACAGAATAGGCAGGGCAGAGTGAGGTCTATCTGAGAACAAATTTTGACCGAAGGGAAGTTGGCAGATTTGGACTTTGGGAATTTTATGGGTGACATGGGGGAAGTGAGGATCATACACAAATATGTTTGTAATTTTTTGACGTGGTTTGGGGCGTGATAAAAATAGATCTACAGACTACTGTCTCACAGATCTACACACAAGCAGACTGTGAGAGGAGGAAAGAAATCATTGGGAGGGGGGTAAAACAAGATCTGATCGTCGTAAAAATTGAACTGGAGATGGAGGACTACAAAGGGAAGAAGTCCTCAAATGATGAAGGTGATCAGATGGTTGGATCTTCAGTACCAACCTTTTTATTGAGCTTCTGTCCAAGAATCCCAAATTTCTGGACAACAGGATAGAACCCAGGTTGTGGTGGCTTGACAGCGGCACGAACGGCGATGGCGGTGGTGGTGATCGATTGTAGTAATCAGAGGAATGGAAGGAGAGGAAGATCATTCAGAAACATTAGGGTTTTGGCTCCTGATCTGATGCGGGAAGATGGAATAAGAAGAAGGGAGAGGGGAAGAGAGAGGGCCCCCCAAGGCTTCTCTAGGCCAAATCTGAATTTTCTTCAATAATGTCTATGGAAATATTATTACAAGAGACATTAAGTAGTACACCCTAGACCTAGGACAAATGACCTCATATACCCCATTCTATAAATAGGAGAGAAGTCTAATCTCATTCTTCACACAACACCCCTCTTCTAGGCATTGAAAACCTTGCCAAACCTCCCCAAATCACCATGAAGAGGGCCCTTGAGGGAAGCTCTATGGATGGGGCTGCTTATGAAGGACCAAAGCCGGCTAGAAAGGAGTATGGGGTGCTGCAAAGGCTGACTTCTATCCCAAGGCACTTGAGCTCCAGCCCTTTGAGGGAGGGAGGTGAATGCAATTTCATTTATTCCACTCAATTCCTTCATAAATACTCTTATGTCCTTCCTCTCTTCTTCTCTTTTCATTTTTTCTTCTTTTTATCACCTCAGCTTCTCCCCGGTCCTAGGCGCTATTCCACATTGAAGTGGATGGCTCCCATGATCTGTGAACTACCTATATCAGTGACATCCCTCCTTAGGTCTTGGCACCTACATCCTCTTCTAGTGTTAGCCAAGAACTACCCAAAACTTTTCCTAGATTGGCATAGTATTTCAGCTTTAGTGGAGATATGGTATCCTCAAACACATACATTCATCTTCCCATCATTTGAGACCACCATCCTTTCAGAGAAGGTAGAGATCTACTTGTCCTTTCCAAGATCCAAGGTGGGTGAGGAAGACCTAGTTTGCCATACCGTTGCCCTTGTAGATCCTACCCTCATCTTAGGAGAGTTCATTCCTAGCATGAAGGACATCCGCACGATAGTGAGCCCACACCAGATTCATTTGCTACCCCTTAGTCAGTGGGTTATAGCCCATTGCAAGAGCAAGTATGGGTGGGATGAAGCCATAGCTAAGGCCGCTTCCATTTGTCTGTGCGGAGCCATACTCTTCCCCTCTGCCAACCACGTCCTAGACATCCCTATCCTTAGCACCATTAGTGGCCTATGGTGGGGTCTCTCCATTTTCTAGGCCGTGCTTGCTTACTTATATGAGGGTCTTACCTCTGCTGCTCTAGGGGGGCCACTCTTTGGCCCTATGATTCTCTTAGAGTGTTGGATGGGAGTAAGGCTAAAATTCACACCTGTCCATTACGCCAGGTGGTGGTTCGAGCATGGCCACCTATATCGGCAGAAGGCCTCCGTGATCAAGAAGGTGGAGGAGAGCCGCTTGCTGAGAGAGGATCTGCCTCCCATTCTGTTGGATGACGGGTACTTGAGGACCTGTGTCACTCGGATCCATCAGGAGATCGAGCGAGTGGTGGAGCAGTGGCCCCGGGGCAGCCGGGGCTCTTCGTCTAGGAGTCGAGGCAATGGAGGGGCGCTGAAGCCCCTGAGACAGGCACTGATAGTGACGGTGACTACTAGGATGAAGGTGCATTGACCGAGGGCACCTAGGACCTAGTGGTCCCAGTTCTTGGCTGACTGCGACCTCCGGAGCAGAGGGTCACTGGACCGGGCACTCCCGCACGGGAGCTTTGCTGACATGGTGTTCGATGACTGGAGACGGCACATCAGCCATGCGATCGGGTCGGTCGGGCCCATGGAGTTCGTGTCCCAGATCGAGTGTGCCCACAATCTGAGGGACATTCGGGAGGCCATCGCGAAGGCTGCCTGGGCGCTGTCGCTGAGGTCGGAGCAGCTGGTACCCTTGCCGTTGACCCCCTTCGAGGCTTCAGGTAAGGTTCTTTCTTTTAGCACATCCCATCTTGACTTTGTCATTTTTTTGGTGCGCAACTGGGGCATTGCATAATGCTATGTTTGTTGACATGTTCTGCGGCAGAGGGGGATCAGCTCTCCACGGAGGCATCCTCGGGGAGTGGGGATGGAGGCCTGCAGCCTAGGCGAAAATGCCTTCGTGTAGAGGCTACAACGACTGTGGCCGATGGGTCCTATGAGGGACTCGAGGCTGAAGAGCAAGTTGAGGCAGAGACGGCCTTGAGTAAGTATCGCTTTGACCCCTTTGTCCTTGCTTGGTTTAGCCAAGGTAGTTGGCTAATCTTATTGATGGGGACATCACCCATGATTCCCTCTAGCTTGGCACCTCTCTCCCTCCTGGAGAAGGGTAGGATGTAGTTCGACAACTGGATGGGTCCGCTCCGACACTTGGACTAGGCAAGGGTCAGATCTATACCTTGCCGAGTCTGAAGAGACTGGCACCGATCGGAGACGAGGGCGCGCCGGGGAGCGTGCACACCTGGCGGTCACGCTACGTCGAGGAGGCTTGGCGACATCCTTGCTAATACATGCACTACGCTCCATGCAGGGAGGGGGGTTCACGGGGGTGGGGCGACCAGTTACACACACTACCCTCGCGCAGGAGGGGGGATCGCGGGGAGGGGAAAACAATCGTTCGACCGTACATCAAGCCCGGGCATCCGAACGAGGTGAAGCCAACTTCTGGACGATTATGGAGGGACGCCGAAGGAAGCTTGAAGGTCTGGCGTCGAGCTGCTGTCGTTCGATGGGGTCGGCGGCAGCGGCTGTGGGTCAGTGCAGTTCTGCCGTGCAGGATAGATTGGCACAGTCGTGGTACATTGGCCGGTACGGGCGCTGTGGAACTCCAATCATGACGGGACCAAGTCATGGACATTTCTGACAAGGAGGTCTGTGAGCCCTCAAAAGATGGTGGCCGTCTGATCACCTCGCTGGATGTGGTCGCAGGAACGGCTGGCATCTGGCTTCTGGGTGAATAGTCAGACTAGTCGCAGGTGGCTGTGAGGGAACTCCCAGTGCTAACGTCAGATCAGGACGAGACCACTTGCGTTGGTTCCTTAACGTCGAAATATGAAACTTTCCTGAAGACTGTCTGACCTGAAACAAAGAGGAAGAGGGGGTGTCGGGGCCGACTTGTCAGCAGCCTGTCCTGGGCGAACAGGGGACTCTGGGTGTAGCGCGACTGAGAGAGAATGGCCGCCCTGGGTGGAGACGATGTCAAAACCAGGCGGGACCACCTCTGGTGCGTCGACGCTTTGGAGGATCAGAATGCTCATGAAGAGATCTCCAGCTGAATTACACAGGGGCGGGCGGTGGAGCTGCTACCAAATGTTGCTCAGGTTCAGACCTTAGCTTGGTGCAGTTTCACAAGAATAGGCGGTGCGAAAGGTGCTGAGGTCAGATCACTGCGGGATCACTTCTGGGACATATTGGGAGTAATAAGCTTTTAGTGATATTGTTAATTTTTGAAAATTTTAAAATCTCATTTAGATGAGATGAGTCCGTTCTAAGTGGAATGGATTGTTTCAGGTGTGAAGAGTTTAATTTCTTTTTTACCTCTCATGTAATTATTTTTTATCTCTCATGTAATCATTTTGTGCAAATAAACAATAATTTAAAAATGCTAGTGTCATTACTGTAGCAATAATGATGATTTTGTGTCTGGGCGAATAATAATGCACTTGTTCATCTTCTATGCAAGGTGCGATGTGGAGGCGGGTGGCCCTCAGGCTTTTGAGAACATGGTCGATCAGTGACGGCGATAAGCGCCCGGTCATCGGTGACCGGTGACCGGCGACGTCCTGTGATGGAGGCGGATGACGAGCTCGACGGTGACGGCCACCTGCGAGAGCGTTCGCGGTGGCGAGCTCATTGGCCAACAGGGAGAACATCCGATTGGGAGAAGCTCGACATCATAGACATCGACCTGAGCAAGGTCAAAATGGGGATTTCTCCGTTTAGAATTCACCGACTCCGTTGAGAAGTTATCTCGGGAGAGTTTCGGCGGATTTTAGTTACACCTCACGATTGTGTCTCTCTCTCTCCTCAATCTAAAATCTCAACTCACATAAAAGCCTAGGTCATATTACCTCATTTGAAAATACCAGTGAGATTATCGGGGGTTCCAATCATTAGAATTCCTCCCCATCTCGTTACCAAACTCGGCCCATGTAACTAGCTAGTGGCTTACCGGCATGAACATCTTTATTTTGAGAAGGAGGTCTTAGGTTTATCTCACTTAAAATAAGGGATTTAACTAATAAATTCATAGGAGTCTATGCTCTTTTATCCGGGGCAGCATGATTGTTCCGCCTCCTGTGTTGTTATGTGAAATGAGGGGTTGAAACTTACGGATTTATACGAGTCCATGCTCTTTTCTCCGAATCAGGATTTGTTGGAATGATATTATTCCATGCGATGGGGTCTTGCTGGAGTCCGAGATAAGAGGTGGAATGCGCTGGAGTACGAACCTCGCGTAAGCTATCCGGGACCGACCCGATGCGCAATTAATTCAATAGACACTTAAAAGTTTATGAAACATTTGAATAAACCTGAAAAATAAATCAATCAAAGCTCACTTTTTGTGAAACAGAGTCAAACCGGCGCCATAGTTCATTGTCGCGCCCTCGAAACGGCGCGTCTTGAACCGGTGCGTCCTTGAAACGGCGCGCCTTGAACCGGCGCGCCCTCAAAGGGACGCGTTGTTTCAAGCCCCCCCTATACCTGCAGTTGTGGCGCCGTTTCAGCCTATACCCGCGCTTCATGGCGCCGTTTCAGCCCTTTTTCCTACGCGCGTCGTGCCACTTTCATTCTAGATCGAGTCATCGTGCTGTCTTGACCTTCTCCTCGCTTCTGAGGTAATTTTCGATATTAATAACAGAAGTAAGCAAACCCTGCTAATCGATAAACTGAATGGTTTGGTTTACTTGAACCAGGATTACTTAATCTCCCATCTTCGCCGTTATGTTTCTGTCTAAGTATTCATGCTGCACCAATGCATGCTTGAGTGCGCGGGCTCTTGGTATATCAAACCACATTAGCAAAAGGTCAGGCAACGCCCGACTAGGAGCTATTGCTGTGCGTGATGGTGGTCTTCGGACCTATGTTCTCCGCCACGTACTGAGAGTTCCGCTCTAACAAATTGTGCATGGTAGATTATAATATCTCACATGACCATCTGCATCCTTCATTTCGGACTTGGCAGCCCCTTTATCCTGGTAATTAATCAAAAGTTTTCCCTCCTAGCGGGGGATGTAATTAACGCCATAGCTTTTGTGATATGACAGACTGCTGGTCCCAACCGAACCGCACTCTCACCCGATACGGGTCAGATTGAGCGCATGATAAACTCATCACTTACGTGACTGGCACGCCCGCGTGGTCAATCAATCAGTTAACTACCAGTTGGTTAATTGGTTAATCGACGTGTGAATAAGCCAAATAAACAAATAAATAAAATCAAAAAAAAATGATAATGGTTTTTCGATTTGTTCTAGTTAGATCGAATTGGGGGTGATCTATTCAACCCCTCCCCTTCTAGTTCACCTTCCGCGTAGTCTATCACGAAGGAGCTCCAACAGGAGGATTGCCAGTGACAAGGGGAAGGCCGTGGTAATAGAGGAAGGTGCACCTTCCCATCCCACAGTGAGCACCCCGTCTCATGCCAACGACCCAGCTGATGAAGTGCCCCCACTCGTGGTAGAAGGGCGACCACCCACTGGGAGCGCGGACCCTCTCCAAACCCTCAACGCAAAACTTGATAGTCTTATTGATCTAATGAGGATCCAGGTGGCAGGGAGGAGAGGTCACGACTCCCCAAGGAGAGCCCTCCCCTTGGAGATGCTACCCTACAAACCGCAGGAGGCCGTTTCACCCTCCGGGGGTGGTGGCTAATCCGCAACCGGTTAGGAGGACCGTCGCGTGCCCCTCCCCCAGAGTAGGAAGCCTCCTCCACCCTGAGGAGGGAGAAGTCCGGAGCGCATCGGCCACTTCTGGAGGCTGAGGGCCTCGAGGGACGCTGGGGCAGCCTGCAAGAATGCCCCCATACCCCCTCGGCCCATTGACAACTGGAGCTATCCCTCTTACTGTGAGACTTTGAGAGGCGTTTCACAAGGCAAGAGCATGCCCTCCGCGCCCTACAAACGATCTCTACCGTGGAGGATGAGGAGCAATCCCCATTTTTCGACCATATCCTGAAGGCTGAGATCTCTCCCAGGATCTCGCTCCCAACCTCCAAGTCATATGACGGCCAGGGAGACCCGGTCGATCACTACGATAGCTTCGATGCCCTCTTGACCCTACATGGGGCATCTGACGCCATCAAGTGTCGAGCGTTCATGACCACCTTGGTCCAGGGCGCTCAGGCTTGGTTCCGAGCCCTCGCCCCCAGCAGCATCCGCGACTTTCGACAGTTCAGGCGAGTGTTCAAGGAAAGCTTCACCGGTAGCGGACCTCCCCGGTCGGTAGTGGGACTATTGGCCCTCAAGCAGGAACAGGGGGAGAGGCTCCGGGCCTATATTAACTGATTCAAATCGGAGGCCCTGCATATCCCCCACCTAGATGTTGCCTCGGCCATCACCGCACTGACTGGGGGCACTCGCGACGAGAACCTTCGACACGAATTGGTCCTCCATCCCCCCACCTCCCTCACCGAGCTAGTGACCCTAGCCCTACATCACACAAAGTGCGAGGAAGTCCTCAGCGCCTGCCGTAGCATGACGGGCTCGAGCCGAGAGGGGGACAAGAAGTGTCAGTCCGAGTAGGACCCCGGACAAGGAAAGAGGCGGAACTGAGATGGGGACACTAAGGAGCCCTCGCGGAAGTATGAGTGGTACATCCCTCTAACCATTCCCGTCTACGAAATTTATGAAGACGTCAAATGCTCGGGCAACTGCCGTAAGCATTGTTTGTTCCACAGTGACCATGGACACCACACCGGTGATTGTCACCAACTCCAGGATGAGATCGAGCACCTTGTCCTCCAGGGGCACTTATCCCGGTACGTGTCCGAGCACAAGAAGGACGCTGTCGCTCTGGAAGATATTGACAATATCCCCCGTAGAGTCCACATCAACGTCATCATTGGCAGTGTGGCATCAGGTGGAGACAACAACCGAGGAAGGAAGCGTCACGCTGAGCGGGCAAGCCGGGCCACCGAGGCCCCCAAGGTCCCACAGGCGAGCGAACAGCAGGCCTTGGTGGTTTCTGACCAAGGCCTGGAAGGGTTAACAACCCCGCATGATGAGTCTCTAGTTGTATTGGCCACAATAAACCATTGTAACGTAGATAGGATCTTAGTTGACAATGGTAGTGCCCCTGATGTACTTTCTTATGATTGTTTCCTCAAGATGGGTGAGAACCCATCGAGACTCCACCCGATCTGAACCCCGCTTTATGGGTTCAACGGCCAAGAACTTATCCCGAGGGAGCCCTAGGTTTGTCGGTCACCATCGTCACCCAGCCCAAAACCATTACGGTTATGGTGGACTTCATTGTGATTAAAGGGATGACGACTTATAACACCATCTTTGGCCGAGGCTTCCTCAGCCGAACAATGGCGGTGCCCTCTACCTATCAGCCAAAAATAAAGTTCCCCACCAAAAATGGCGTGGGGGAGGTCCGGGGTAACCAGGCAATGGTCAGAAGGTGCTATATAATCTCGGTCGAAGTCATAAGGCTGGAAGGGAAAAACAAAGGGATTAAGGGGACCGAGGAAGGGCTGGCGACATCCGAGCCTGGGGGTGAGTTGTTGACGGTCTTCCTCAAAGACGACCCTACCCTAGGAGTCAAGATCAGAGCCGACATCCCATCTGATGTTTAGGAACAATATAAAAATTTTCTTACTGAGTACATCCAAGTCTTCGCGTGGTCTGATGAGCAACTTCCCAGGATCCCCGGGGAGATTGTGATGCACAAGCTCAACCTCCCTATCCAACAAAGCAGAAGAAAACACGCCCTAGAGAAATAGACGATCATCATGGAGCAACTCGTCAAGGGAAAGGAGACTGGCCTCTTCTGTCCAATCCTCTACCCGATGTGGCTCGCCAATGTTGTCCGGGTACCCAAAGCATCGGGAAAGTGGTGAATGTGCACAGACTTGACCGACCTCAATAAGGCCACCCTGAAGGACTATTACCTGCTACTGAGCATTGACCAGCTTGTCGATTCAACCTCCGACAACGAGCTGCTCAGCTTCCTAGATGCCTACTCTAGCTACCATCAGATCATGATGGACCTAGAGAATATTGAGAAGATCGCTTTCATCACCAACTTCGGCGTACACTGCTACACCTGAATGCCCTTCGGATTAAAGAACGTCAGGGCAACATATTCGAGGCTGGTCAACCAAATCTTCGAAGGCCAACTCGGTCGGAACATCAAGGCCAACATCAATGACATACTTGTCAAGATGCCAAAGGCTGAAGATCATTTTGTTGACCTAGCTGAGACCTTTGGCACTCTCCTCAAATACAACATGAAGCTTAATCCCGCTAAATGCGCCTTCAGAGTTAGATTAGGAAAATTCCTAGGCTTCCTAGTAACTCAGCGCAGGATTAAGGCCAACCCCGACAAGGTTTAGGCCATCCTGGACATGCGGCCACCCACCAGCGTCAAGGACGTCAGCACCTTATCGGATGCATCACCGCACTCAACCGTTCCCGACGAAATTTCCTCAGGACACATACCTATCACCCGACATTGAGACAGCACAAACTCGTGTCTTTTCGTGTCCGCCACTAGATTTAAATTTCATTTTCCCCTAATTGCTTTGAGGGAAAAAAATTGGTTCAACAGTCATCACCTGTCTTCTGGGCGGCCTTGGTGTGTCGGAGGTGACTTCAATGCAGTGACAACCCCTTGGGAGAGGACAGGAGATGTTGGTTAAGAGGGAGACACGGAGGACTTCTCTGATCCCAAGGTTGCTTCACTTGGTCCAACCTAAGAGCAGATGCTTCTTGCTCTAGGTTGGACGGGTTTCTGGTTTCCATTGACTAGGAGAATCACTTCCCTCATGTGCAAGTGGTTGGGCTGGCGAGATCAGTTTCCGACCACAAGTCGATCCTTTTGAAGACCAACCGAGTATTTAACAAAAGCTCCAAGTTCAGATTTGAGCAAGTATGGTTTACAGAGACTGATTTCATGGAGACTGTTGCAGGCACTTGGAATGCTCAGACTGCAGGCCCCTCTGCTATGGGCACTTTGGTGAGAAGATTGAGGCACACTGCACAGATTATACATGTTTGAGGATCACACGAAACTCTGCCATGGAGGGAAGTGAACAGCATGATCCTTCATCACCTTAAGGGTCTCGATTGTTCGGAAGAGGCAGACCATATGGATGAAGAGGGCAGGGCACTCATGGAGGACTTGGGGAAACAATTTGATAAAATACTTGCTAAAGAGAAGATCTACTGGAGATAGAGATCGAGAGATAGATGGATTAAAGAGGAAGACAAGAACATAGCTTACTTTCAGCATAGTGCTTCTGGGAGGAGGGTCAACTCCATCTCTTGCATCAAGGTGGGGAACATCTCCTTCTCCTCAGACGTGGAGATCAGAGAGCAGGCGAGACACTTCTCTACTCTGTTCGTAGAGGATATGTTCCATAGGCCTAACTTAATGTATTTAATTAGTGTGTGTTTTTATTTATTATTTATGGGTCAAGGGGTGGAATGTGATCTAGGCAATATCACCCACACCAGGAAAACCTCTAATTCTATACATATCTGTCCTAGACGACTCTGTGGGAGATGTCTTAGCACAAGCCAATGAAGAGGGCAAGAAAAGGGCAACCTATTACTTGTCCAAACTTCTCAACCCTTGTGAGCAGAAGTATACTGCTATGGAGAAAACCTGTGCTGCCCTTGTTTGGGTGGTGCAGAAATTGAAACACTACTTCCTAACTCACGAAGTCATTTGATTACCCGGATGAACCCTATCAAGTTCCTTCTGGAAAAATCTATCCTTACTGATAGGCTAGCACATTGGAAAAACTTTCTCTCTCAATTTGACATCACCTACATTCAGTAAAAAGTGATTAAAGGTTATGCCATAACTGAGCATCTCGCTCACCACCCTCTCCCCAAATTTGATCCTATCTGATCAGAGTTTCCAGATGAGGAACTAATGTCCATCAACCAATCGGATGATCGCATGTGGATGTTACATTTTGATGGAGCTCTGAATTCCCAAGGGAGAGGAATTGGCATTGTCCTCCTGTCGCCTGAGGGTATCACCATCCCACATGTATATCAACTCACATTCCCAGTTACCAATAACATAGTTGAATACAAGGCTCTTCTAGCTGGCCTGGAAGCTGTCAATTCTCTTTGTATCACTGAACTACGAGTTGTAGGTGATAGTCAACTCATTCTCTGCCAGGTGCTCACCAAATACTGCACTCGCGATCCCAAGCTCAAGTCTTATCAAGAACTCACTACTGCGTTTGCTAAACTATTCACCAAATTGATCTTTGTCCACGTCCCTCACGACCAAAATATTCTTGCCGATGCTCTCGCCTCATTGGCATCATCTTTAAGGTTCTCTCTGGGTAGATGGTTTGAGTCCATCTCTATCTACAAGCATTACGCCCCTGCTGTCCATGACGCTTCCTACGTAAGGATCAAGGAAAAATTAGCAAGGAAGGTCCAAGAGGAAGAAATCTTTGAGAGGAGGGAAATCATGTTGGCAGAATTAGAAGAAGAACTGGCTGATACACCTATGTTTTGCAGGTCAGCAACCATCCAGCACGAGGCCCATCTGTTCTGGCCGGTCGGAAAGGGTGGAGGTTGAGAACCCCAACTTGGAAGGTGGTGGAACAGGGTGGTCTTTCCCTGTCCGTTTGGTTATTTGGGCAGTTCTATCCAGACCATTCGGTGTACCAGGCGGTTCCTCGAGGACCGTTTCGAAGCCGAAGCCTTCTTTCCCGCATTCACTCCAGCACGTTGGAATGGCCCCTCGACAGACCGTGTAAAGTTAGAGCGGTCGTCTTCCAGCCGTCCCATTTTTTGTGCTCATTTGGCAAGTGTCCCTCACTTTTTCTCAGGCGTGGGCGTGTCCTTTCACATCCCGACGCCCGGGTGGCGATCACGGTTAGTTCTCCTCTCCTACTCCTGTTCATTTGCTGGCTTTCACATTTATATTTTTAATAACATAAGCAAGAGGATTGAAGAGGAGAGACAAAAAGAGGTAAAAGGAGAGGAGTCATTTTCTTGCCAACAGAACTTTCTGGCGATCACGGTGGGACGCCTAGTGCCGTCGTGCTGGCGATTTGTTGACCGTCCTTTTGTGTTGTTAGTGCCATTCCTGGTTGAGGTTTTGCAGGTTGTCCCGGGTTACTGTAATCGATCATAGAGCGGTCTTCGGCAAACCGTCTACTCCTGTAAGCGGTATACGTTAGACCATTCTATTTCTAGCATTTCATTTTTTATTGGCATACCATCTGTTACACGGCTGATCCAGGACCGTGTTCATTTTAGCGATCTATCGGGAGACCGTTTTCATTCCAGGCATGTTTGGGTTTTCGTTATAATTGCTGTGTTTCTTATTGTCCTGCTCCCTACCATTGAGTGGTCTGTTTTCGACCGTCTCACCTCCTGAGCGGTCTCACAGAGACCGTTTTCACTACTACAGTGTTCCCGTCCCCCATCATTCCTTGCATTATTACAACTTGGTTATTTGCTGTTGATGATTGTTGATTGACATCTCCCCAGTTATTTTCCAGGCTTTGTTTCATTAGTATTAGACTCTGTTAGCTATTGTAGCTATTAGTTTTAATTCGTTATATAAAATGTAATTTTATTTCTGATATTTTAGCAATCTTAATCAAATATAGTAATTGTTTACTACCTTATCTGGAAGTTCCATGTATTCCTATACACCTCCGCACACTCCTTTTATGCCTTTGGAGCTTTACAGCTCTTGGGAGGCCTCTCAGGATCCAAGTGATTTCGGGTTTACTCGAGCCCAGATGTTGGGTCGGCACAATATGAGTTCTAATAACTCTTTTGCTCTTTCTCCATGTCCAGAAAATGGAGAGTTGGTCATCTTACCTAAGAGGCAAGATTCACAAGTTGTGAATGATTCATAATCAAATGGATCAATATATCCATTCTTACATAAATTTTTTAATCATTCCTCATTAATATGACTGAGTTTATAATGCCAAAGATAGCCTTGATTCACATTGCCTCTTTTTCTCTTAAGAGGTCTGTCCACACATATCATAGGAGACTCTACATATAAAACATACAAACCATTCCTAACAGCTAGTGCAGCAACCTTTGCTTCATTTCCTAGTCACAAGTCAACCTCCCCATTGTTCAATCGCCTACTGCTTGTCAGCACCTGCAAGTCATTACAGATATGAGATGCACGTCTAGTATCTAATACCGACGATGTGGATCTATAAGACAAGTTTAGGTCAACAATCATGAACATACCTGAAGCTTCTCTAAGTTTCTGTTTTGCCTTCTTTGCAAGATAGAACCTACAGTTCCTTTTCCAATTTCCGTCCTTATGGCAATGGAAGCATTGGCCCTTGTCCTTCTTAGCCTCCTTCTTGGTAGCCTTTCCCTACTTATCCTGCCTTTTCCTTTTATTTTTCATAAAAATAGCTTGATTCTTTCTCTTCTTGTTGGTCTTACCAACAAGCAGCACAAAAGATTTTTCATTGTTCATTGTCCCCTCAGCTGTCTTCAACATGTTAAGAAGCTCTGCAAGGGAGCATTCTATCTTATTCATGTTGAAATTCACTATAAACTGGGAGAAGAAGACCCGTTGACCAAAGACTCTCGGGGATTGCTTCCCCTTCTTAAGCTCTCATGAGCCAGGGCCCGGTTTAGCATGTCCAGCAGTGCAACGCTGAGGATCGACCTGCCCGGTCACGTCACGGGAGTTAAGGGGGCACCCCCCGAAAGAAAATTTTTTATAATCTCTCTCCGAGGAGTGGCATAACCCGATGTTGATGGACAATCATGGCTTTGGTTGTACAAGACCTTTTTGCTCGGAGGCAATCGGAGTTTTAATTGTACATGATCCCTTGGCTCATAAATTATTTGCACATTGTCGGACTTTAAAGATTTCTCCACATAGGGAGATTTCCTCTAGATTACACAATTCACAAAAAGGTTGTGATGCACATGGGGTTTGTAGCATACCCTCACAACATAACCACAGTCACCACAAGAGCACAAAACCCAGGGAGATGGGCCTTCAAGAGAAACACAAGCACCAAACACTCTATCTCTGTCTGCGCTCTTCTCTTCCTGCTCTTCCTTCTCCGTTCCCCTTCAAATGGACTCCATTGGGGGGTATGTACAGAGTCTTGAACGACTCTGGCAGTTACACCCCCTTATCTGGGCCAAAACATAGGATTTTGGGAGTGGATCCGGGGCTAAAACCCATGTAAGGAGGGTGGAACCGGGGCAAAACCCCATGTGGGGGTGGACCCGGGGCAAATCCCCCATTTGGGGGTGGAACCGGGGGTAAACACCCCCTCTGGGGTTGGAACCGGTCCAAACCCCCTACATGGGGGTAGGACCATGCTGCCACTACCCCTTTTGCTTCACATTGGGTAAACTTTCTCCCTTGATTAAAGGGTTGTGATTAGGGTTGTTATTGCTGCTGCCAATAATCCTGTTTGCTGTCCAAATTGGGTCTGCTGTGGTTGCAGCTGTTGTATGCTGTTGTTGCAGCTACTGCACTGCATGGGTCGACTCATGCTGGTTGCTGTGTTGCTAGTTTTGTTAGCAGTGGCTGCTGCTAATTGTATTGTTGCTGCCATTGCAGCTATTGTTACGAGTGAGCCGTACGCGTAAGTTCGTGGTATTCCTTATATGCTTGCTGGTCTAAGTCCTTGGCTCGTCATTGCATCTAATATCATCTTAGGGCTGTGCCTCATCACTTAAAGGAAGAACAGAGGAGTGGGCCTCCTAAGTTCCCCTGGCACACCTCCTTGGCCAGTGCATGTCTTTGGCCGACACAACCTTTCAGCAGTACGCACCCCTCACCGGTACGCCTTGCTCATTCTCTCACCGGCACACTCGTCAAACCTCTTCGCCGGTGCACACGCCAGCACCCTTGCCCGGTGCACCCCCCAGGCCTCCACCGGCACACTCCCTGACTCCCTTGGGCTAGCCTTCACCAGTGCAGTCACCTGGCCGACACGCCCCCAGCCCTTCGGCCAGCCCTTCACCGGTGCACTCCATCCACCTGGTTAACCCTCTGTCCTCTTGCATGGATCCGGTCCTTCATGCATGGACCCCATCTTGAACATCATCCTTCCTGCCAGCATGGATTTTACCCTGCATGAACCCTTCACCGGCACACTCAAATTCCCCCTTCGCCGGCACACTCTGAGGCGACCTTCACCGGCACGCTCAAATTCCCCCTTCGCTGGTACACCTCCCAGCGCCCATTCAGGCTCCGCCGGTACACCTTCCCCTTTGCCTTTCAACAGCCCACTCCCCTATAAAAAAATATAAAAGATCAGAAATGATAAGAATGAATAAAATTCAGGGAAATTTGGATAAAATGCATAGAAAGAAATATAAATAAATAGATAAATAAAGTAAATAAACCTGGAAACCTGTGCAAACAAGCAAATAACAGAACAAAAGGGGACATCCACACAACTAAAAAAAAATCGCGAGATCACCTGAAATACATAAAAATAAAGGGGAAATGGCCAGCCAAGAAATATAATCAAGGGATCCACTAATTATAATAATAAAATTCTACATTGCAGCCTTATCTCCCCCGTGATCTGGTGTCGAAGGAACAATAACGCCGCCTCTGCAAGCCGGACTTGAGCCTCGGGAATTACCCCGAAATGGCCACGACCCGGCCTTACCTTGGGTCGACATTCTGATTAAACTGGACCCGTTGGCGGAACTGGACCCTCTTCGGGTCACCATTGAAATTGCCGTGCACTCGGTAAATATTTAAACGGATTCATCTCGATTTTTATCGCTTCCTCGCCACGGACTCCCGTCTGAATATGAAAGGGTCAATGAATGACCGACATGCCCAGTTGTCCATGTCTCGGCACAGACTTTTGTGTGATTTATCCCTGCCTCTTTCCTTCGCAGTCAGTATTATTTCTTTCGGCCGTGGGGACCCTAGTTTCGACAATTAATCAATGGTGTTCTCTCGTATGGGAGATGTAAATGATGCCATGGCCTTTATGGCGCGGTGGGATCCGGTCCCATCCCGAACCACACAATCACCTGACGAAGTCAGATCGAGCGCACAATGGGTTTCCGTGAAATCCAAACAAATTGTCATCTCGGTGACTGACACGCCCTCGCACTAAATAGGCCGAATAAACACGCCAATTAATAAACGAATGGAGCAATTCTGAAGAAAATCTTTTAGTGCGTCCACAAGTTTGGCACACCCGGTGGGACCCATCCACCCTTCATCTCTTTGCCGAAATTAGGGGCCCGACGCCCCCTTCTTGTAATACTAATTACTTCATCTTGGCAAATGTAGGAAAATCACACATTGACACCACAGATGGCGGTCACTTTCGGTCCCCAGGTCGTTAAAAGCCACATCAGAGATGGCTACCTGGCCGTCCCCCTCTGCTTCGGGAGTTTCCCTCCTGTGGTGGGCTTCCCCAACTTCCTTGGGGTAGCTTTTGTCAACATACTAGACGTGGAAGCGTCCGACAGGCCCGAGATCAACGCTCCCATCCCAGGCGCCGCCGAAGCTGCTGCTAGCCGAACCCCGGCCAAGAATAACAACTGCAGCCCGGCCAAGAGGCTCAGTTGCAATGTGCACCACTTGCACCCGACTGCTGGCTCGCCTTAGCGGGGATCGACATCCCACCGGAGGAGGTTCCGAAGGAGCCATGCAACCGCCACACCAAGAAGCCAACTCTCCAGCTCCGACAAGTCTGTCGTCGTTGGAGGCATCAGAGTCCATTTTAATGGACAAAAGTCTGAGGCGATCCCGAACCAAATAATACCGACCATTCCAGTCCACAACTCCTTTCAAGGACTGGAGAAGATGAAAGAAAGGATGGCACCCGCCATTCTGGCCGCGACGCTAAGAGACACACCGGCTCACAGGCCGGCAAAGCTGAAACAGGCTTGGGTTCCCAAGGAAGCCCAACCCACGGCACCAGCCCAGGCGGGACCTAGCCGTGCCCACCGCATAAGGGGGCGAAGAGACGAAAGGGTCGAGGTGATGGCCACGACCCACCAGCCGACAGTCATTGTGCCAGCGCTGCCCGAAAATGCCCGCCGCCGACGTCACAGGCGTCGTCACCATGTTGACCGCCCGGCGTACGCAAATTACACTCATCATGATGTCACCACCGACACCCAACCACTGGCTGCTCTCCTCGACCAGGAGTGGGAAGGGATCGAGTAGGCCATGAGAAACTACCTCCGGGGCCCAGGCAGTACTCCCTTGGGTCGCCAGAGATTACTGGGGGTAGTGGCTTCTGCCTTCCGAGAAGAAGAAGAGGCTCGACCCGTGCCTACAGCAGAGTCGAGAAACCAATCGGAAGAGCGATGCCGGTCCTCCACGTGGGAGGAAGTGCCTCCCCGACGGTCGGTCTTCGATAGGCTAGTGTTCCCGAGTAGGCCGTCAGGGAGGATAGCGAGAAGAAACAGAGACTGGAGGGTCTTCACCTGCAATATGACAGGAGTCTCTAGTCGGTACGGGGCTTTACTTACGACCCCGAAGAAGTGGCCAGGCTTGCCCCAGGCCCGGCCTACGCACCATGAGAAGAAGAGTGGCGAGTGAGGCGATGCAGGCGGATGTCGAGGTGACCTCCTCCGAAGACCCTCCGACGACCTTGGCAGCCAATGTTATCACTACTGGGGGCACGAGTGGCGGACCCTCCACATCATCCAAGGACGCCACAGCCAAAGAGACAGGTAGTATGCCCACTCTCTCTACAACCGACCCCGCCATGCTATACATGATACAACAATATCAGCGGGAGATTGAATTGCTGAACTTGTGAGTTGGATTTCAGTAAGGCATATGATGGAGTCTCTTGGATTTAAAATTTTCTGATTGGTGGACGAAAATGGCTAAGAATTGTGTATGCACAGCTAAATTTTCTATGATTATCAATTGTATACATCCCCACTGACCATACTTTTGGAAGCTCATATCAATGTGTGCGCTCATGGTTGGAAAGGACAGTCTTCTGTGAAGGCCTTTTACAATTTACTAGGAGGAAGTGCTCCAGAGTACAAGAATTTCCAGAGGTTTGGAAGGTCAGATCCCCTATTGGGCTGTTAATGTGAGGTTCTTTTATGTGACTGCTATTTGAGAAGAGAATTGTAACCTAAGTTTTTAGAAGCAAATGGTCCTAGGATTGTGGCACCCTCTGATCACTTTGTGGTGTTGATTGTGAGGACATGGATCATCTCATCTTTAGATACCTTGTAAGGAAGTATGGAGGAGCATTGGTTATGTTTTAAAGTTTTTTTTATAAACATGATTATGTTTTGAAGTTCCAGGCAAGTTTCTATACTGAGGACATGCGGAATTATTTCAGAGGGCTAAAGCGTAGATTTGACAACTGCACAAGAAGCAAAATTCTTGTCCTCATTCCATGTGCCACTCATCGGAGCATTTGGAGAGAAGCAATGAGAATGCTTTCAGGGGATGTAGAATCTATATTGAGGATATTCCCCTGAGAACTTTGTCCATTATTGATCTTTGTTCGAGTTTTATTTTGGGTCTTTCAGTTACTTGGGTGAGGGAGATAAAAATCTGTAATCTTCCTTCTGGTTTTGTTTTTCTGTAGTGTTTTAGTGTAGATAGGGATCTCTTTGTATCTCCATCTGATTGTATTACCTCTCTTTGTTTCTAATAATCTACATTTTTTTTTCAACACAAAAGTGCCACTATTCACTTAATAAGAAAAGGAATCCCGGCAATTTGGAGATATTACTTTAGGTATTGCAGAAGTGGAGAAGGGCATGCTGTCTTTGTCTTTTTTATTCTATGTTGATGTATGTGCATGTGTATATCTCTTAAGCTTACAAACTTTCCCATTTGTAGTCAAGCTCGGGGGAGGCTGCATGTACACCTCTTCTGTTAATTCCCCATTATGGAACACATTGTTTACATCAACTGGTGCAACTCCTAGTCATGGGCAAGATATTGCAGCAATGAAAAAGATGACAGCTATTGACAAAGTCTGATACCAATAGAAAGGAAACTTTTCTTGAGATAGATTAGACTGAAAATCTTAGAAAAGCTCCCCCTCAAGGACTGTTGGAGTTTAGAAAGCAAAGATTTCAGAGATGAAGCTCAAGAGGAAAAATGTTCAAGGGTATTTCAAGGAACATCAAGAGTAGACCATGTAGACAAGGCTGTACTGAAGCAGATGAAGTTGACTTGTGAAGGTCTGCAAGTCGGCTTGAAAGTATTCAGAGAATTCCAAATCAGATTCAGCTCAAGTGTATGCATGAGTTTTTAATCTAAATGATATGCAGTCAAATTATATCAGATATGCCCTGGCTCCCCCTGACTATATGCAGATGTTGCATGAGTGAAATGCAAAAAGATTTGCATGAGACACTTGCTCCCCCTATCTATATGCATTGAGGAATTTATGAAGGCAGTGCAAGTGATATATGCAGATTTGAAATGCAATGCAGTTTCATATGACATCAACTTAACACATTTCAACATGTGATTCAGGGAATGATATGCATATATAGATACAAACATGAGTTGAAGCTACATGCACTACATTTAAATTCAATTGTTCAGTAAGAAGGAATTGATTTCAGATTTATGCATATGGCAATACATGACACTGTAGGTACATATAAGTAGATATTCAGATCATGATTCAAAGTCAGCTTCACAAAGAGCCCTTGGTACCTGGCGGAGCACTTAGGTCCGAGGACCACCTTATGCATAGCGTGAGTTTCCAGACAGACATAATTTGCCCTTCTCCTAACACCATTTAATATGCCATTGGGCTTTTCATGAACCAACCTCAAGATCCCACAACAAAAGTAATCACACAGAATAGGTATGAATTCTCACCAATCACTTTCGGAAAAAAGTGTACATTTAGCCAATGGGGGAAGAGAGACAGTGCTGAGGTCCGCACACCCGTTCTCTGGGGGAAGTGCCCGCGAAGCGGGAGCAGGGGGCTCCAGCGGAGAATGAACCTCACCTTGGAGCCAAAGCCGCATCCTCCGCCGCATAGTCGAACATCCCGTTGATATACGCCGGAAATTCCACGCCGGCCTTGGCCGCCGCCGCCGCTGACCGGCAAGCCTCTCCCACCGCGTCCGCATAGGTGACGACCGGCCGATAGCCCAAGGCCTCGGCCCGGCTCATGTCGGCGACGATGGGCCTTGCGACGGTCCAGGGGGTGGCGCCGACGCCGCGCTTCGGCGGGCCGTCCAGCAGGTCGAACTTCAGGTCCACGCCGTAGGCCGCGGCGATCGCCTCGCCGATCTCGCGGACGCTGAGGGCCCGCGGGTCGGCGGCGTTGAGCGCCTGGGTCCTGGGGGAGCGCAGGGCGACGCGGGCCAGTTCGGCGATGTTGGCGCTGGCGCTCTGGTGGAAGCGGCTTTCGCCGGCGTAGGCGAGGGGGATGCGGCGCCGGCCGTCCAGGATCCGTTTGACGAACCACCACTCGCGCGGATGCCGCGAGCCGGGGCCGTAGATGGCGAACGGGCGCAGGACGATCACCGGCCGCGTCGCCTCGCCCAGCAGCACGTCCTCCATCAGCACCTTGCGGGTGGAATAGGTCTCCGGTCCCGGCGTCGCGCGCGGCTGGTCCTCGGGGATCGGCACGGGATAGTCGGGAAAGCCGTTGGCGGCCGCCTCGTCCAGGGTTCGGCCCCGCGCGTCCGCGTAGACGCTGCCGGTGGAGATCACCACGAAGGCGCCGACGTCGCCCTGGACCTCCAGCAGCTGGCGCGCGTGGCGGTCGTCGTAGGCGACGGTGTCGATCACCGCGTCGAAGCCGCCATCGACGATGCGCGGCAGCACGCCCGGCTCCTCGCGGTCGAGATGGATCACCTCGACGCCGGCGCGGCGCAGGTCGTCGGGAAAGCCAAAATTTTCCCCATCTCAATGCAAATATAGTCACATTTCAGAATTTGTAGGAAGTAGGAAAACCCAACAACATGTTAAAGCATACATCTTAAAAACACTGGTAATACTGAACCAAATAGGTAAAAGGAAAAAAAAGTGCATTATGCCTTCATGAGCAGAAACATACTTCAGACACACCCAATTTCCAAATCCATTTCCAGGAGTAAGGTAAGGACTCCAAGACATTCATGTCACTCCATCCCCATCCCCTACAAGACCTCCAGCAACACATTGCACGTTAAAGAATGTTCCTAACATCGCCGACTCTCCATCTCAAGCACCTATTCCACAAGGTTGCGATTCCTTTGCCACGGTTCTCTAAGAGATGAGAGGACATCAAGAAGCAGGTATGTCATATTTCCACCAACAGACTGCCTGCCTGCCGATATTTTCAAGAATCCTCTCGTTGCTTGGTTAAGCATGCATCATCCAAGTGGTTGTGGCTTCGCAACACCTCTAATTTGACATCAGAGAACATCACATTAACCTCCCTCGTTCGTCTTGAACGCATGGCTCGAGCAAACTTGATTTCTCTGTCTTTGTTCTTAGAGATCATTTGACAATGTGTGTATGGGATTGGTTCAACATGTCGTTGCCTTCGTGGGTTCGAAAACATTGTCTTCGTGGGTAGGAAAGTGTTTCACTTTAATGCTGCGAAGGAAATACATATGGGTATCAATTTATCTGCGTGTCCTCGCGTGGCACACGTATCCTGGTTCTGAAGAGGGGGTTACAAGGTAGGGGATGGAGATGGGTCAGGAGAAGGGAGGCGAGACGGGAGGTGGGTTTCTCGCCGAAGGGCCCCGGGTTTCTGATCCTGGTAGGGTTCCAGCTCAGGGTTGTTGAACTAGATACGGGAAAAATGCGAATTTGATCGGACCATTAAAAAATCATCGGTTCTCTTAGGACCACTTTGATAACGAATTAAGTTACATCTTGAGAATGAGAAGAGCGATGGGTCTCATCTCTCTCACACACATAATCTCACTATGGGTCGACCCCTGTAACCAGAACTCTCAAAATAGAATGGGCTGGAATGAGGGTCGACACATTGCTGTTGGCATTCTTTAACCCCCTCACGAGGGTCGACCCCTTCCGGTCTAGGTCTGAGCTGTGATATTTGACTTCTGTGCCATTGCACTTAAAGCCTTTCCAGTCAAGTCTAACCTCCCTAAATCACTCCAGAAAATGTGGATCTGATCCCTAGGTTGTCTCTTTGACCATCCTAAACAAATAAATACATCTCATTGGGTTGTAAACCCGAAGGAGAGATTGTAAGATCTAAAATTGTGTTTTTCCTAACCCTTGTGTGTGCAGGGTCGCAATAGCAGCTCCAAGCCCTTCTTCCACCTTGATCTGAGCCTGAAAGTGAAGGGAAGAATCTTGTTACAAGTCTCCAATCGACCTCCAACTGGAAGCTACGTGGAAAATCAAAGCTGCAACCTTATTTGTGCGCCATTACTCCATTCTTCCTCCAAGATCGATCTTCCCCCTGCAGAAATGCTCTACTACATCCGGAGAAGCGAAAGGGGGAGCTCCAACCACGATAAAATCATTCTTCACCCTTCAATCTCAGAGTCTTTGTGTTTGAACTTAAGTATTGGTTGTAAAACTTAAATCAGATTTCTGTGTGTGTTGTTCGTGTTTAGAAACACGAACGTGTGTGTGTGTGGTAGCCCAGATCGGGTGCCGTGTGTGTTTGATGTTCTAAACAGCGTGTGTGTGTGGCTCACTTCATAGTGAAGACTTAATCCTCACGTGTGAGGGGTGAACGTAGGGGACACGGCAGTGTACCCGAACCACCTAAAAATCTTGTGTTTCACTTGTGATTTGATATTTCGCATACATTATCGAGTGGGCTTCACGGTGAGCTGAGTGTACACCACTTCCATCATCAAACACCCACCCTTACCCACACGCATTCACAAGTGTGATCCTGCTCGAGTGAGGCCAAGTGCTTGTGCATTTAATTAACAAAGTTTTCACTTTGGAAAAAAATTATTTGGCCAATCAATTCTGAAAGGCCAAATGCAAAATCACTAGTGATTGCTCTTACATCACTTCAGCAAGAAATTGAGGTAGAACATAGTCACATCTTCCCTAGAATATGAAGAATGTTTCTTGTAGAGTCCATTCTTCTCAAGTGTTGTATTGCCAAGCATTCTCACTGAGTTCAAAGAATGGGACACATGAAACAAAGTAATCATACATTTATGTCATTTTGTCATCAGCGTTGGAGAGCTTTCTACCTCTTTTTCTGTCTCCTGGGAACTGATTATAGCTGGCACTGCATAACAGCTTTAGCTACCACATCAGATTCTGTTTCAGTGCTTCTTTTTTAGATTTGGTGTGGCAAGCGCATGAAGAACTTATTTCATGCTTCTAAGCAGGTACCCTCACATGTACTAATGGGTATTCCCCAATCCCATGGCCCGGCATCCCTGCCTCCTGTACAATCGTTGCCCTTGACGCCCCTGGGTGAAGCTTGCTCCAGATTGGACCTCACAGCTATACATGAAATATTAGAGAATGTTGGGTATA